>JAUYWI010085675.1:0-12733 GCA_034780595.1 Parotoplana pacifica
TTACTATATAACCATTTAAAAAACAATTTGTTGAAAAACAACAGCGCAATTAAGTTTTTAGCCTCTCCTGAAAAAAACCCTTTTTGCAGATCGGATATTTGATCACAGGGCTGACGATATGTAAGTTGTTCAATTATTTAATAAATCGAAGAGAAATACCAAAGCAAACAAAATCTTTTATTTTATTGCTTTCCACTCATTTTAATCCGATATGTTTATTAACAACCAAGATCGCTTTAGGCACATTCGTCATGAATTAAAATTGACAACGGTTTCTTCCACTATCAACATTGTTTATTATGTTTGCATTGAAAGATTGGAATATCGATTTGGTATCTTACGCAACAAATTGGGGGTTTTGGTATTTACAGCTGACACTTTCACGTAAGAAATTGGCCGTCATTATTTTCTAATATGTATATGGGTACGATATAGAGGAGCGGAGATCTAGACAATAGAAGCCTTCTTAATTTGCAATCCATCTTAGGAGATTGTTACCTGTGAAAACAGCCAATAAAGATCGAATGTTAGGAATCAACTGTATAATATCAGTAGCTACTCAATTTTAACTTTGAGGCCATAGAGCTCTAAAACTACAAAACCAAATTTTAAAATATAACCTCATTGAAAAGTGCAATTTGATATCTACACAATAATATCAAAAGTATGGTGAGGTTTTAAACTTTTTGATGGTTAAATATTGAAAATTCCAACAAACCTATTTGGAAAAATGCGTTTAGTCGGACACCGCTTGTGGTCAAACCACAATCTTCATTTTGCTAAAATTACGTATTTTGGTAGGAAATTAATCAGGGAAGATGCTGTTATGTATTTCATCAAATTTGCCCTTTTCCTTTAGGTAGTTTTTTAAAAAAAGGCGAAGAAACCTACCAAAAAACGTGAATTTTAATCAGATGCCAAACTGTTTAAACTAAAATAAATTAAATTAAGAAAAGACAAACATATTGTGGATTAGGTATTCTCACGAAACAAAACGGATCTCATTTTTATAGGAATATAAAGTGGCCGACTGTTTCATATATTAGGTATTACATAATAATAAAGGAGACGTTTTTGCTCTAAGATTTATTTTATCGTCTTTAGCAATAAATGTACCTAGGTATATTGGGTTTTTCTAAACATTTAAATGGCTTCTAAAATCTAAATAAATAAAAACAACAACAACGGAAATAAGCAAAAGTAAAAGACAACGTTTTAAAAGGAATTGGTACCAAAGCGCAAAAATGAACGGAAACAAGATTCTTTGTGTTTGGTAAATTTGATGTGGTTTAAGTTAACAGATACATAAAAAAGTGTTTTTATAGAAGTAGGCATGTAGGCTTCATTGGTCAAACAAAATAGAACGAGAGAACCATGACTTCAACTTGAATTAGTGTACCTAAATGAATACCTCCGTCTCTTTTATGCCTACTTATCTGTTAAGTTAACTTTAACCATATCAAATATACAAAACACATACAAAACCTTGTTGTCGTTCTTTTTATCCATTGGTCATTCACACATTTCTTTAAAAAACATTATTTTTTACTCTCTCTTGTATAAAGTTATGTCTAATCAATAATTAAAAATCAAGTCTGTGTGTATGTCTCTGTGGTCAGTTAAGTTAAAGGAAAACGTAAAGTATCAACGTTGATCAAAAACAATACCCCAGGAAATGATGGAGAAAAATTAGAGCTGAAATGAAAGCTATATTAATTGCGACAAGTTTCTTGGCATATATATTCGTACATGCATACATACATATAAGAGGACAAACAGAAACTAACGTTGAAGAATTAATTGACTACTTATTTCACTGGAGCCTTCTACAAATTCATTGAGAAATTAATAGATCAGTGTATTATTACCTGACATGCATTATACAGAATTTGGTGTTCATATTTCTTCACGCCAATAATATTTTGAAACAGATCGTAGAGTTGCTCCTTGCTGAGTACGGCCTCCGACTGCGGCACATGCAATCGCTGACTGGGGCCACGGGCACGATCCTCGTCACCACGAGCAATCTGGTCAAACATTGCCAGCCATTTGCTGAGTACCGTTTCTTTACGCAACTGTTCCATTTCAGGAAGACAACGAACACGTTTCTCAATATTAATACGAAACACTTCCCTGAGTAAATAGAATAGGCACCGATTAAACACCATTAGTGTATAGTTAACAACCAAAATGTTATACATTTATCTAAGTTGTTGTTGTCACCGAGTAATTAGTAATTACACAGACGTTCGATTAGACTAGTTTGTATTAGTTTCGAGAAATATTGCTAACTTTAATACAATTGGATATAAAATATGCACTGGGTAGGCGTAAATTCTCATTATGAGTATTTTGCATTACACATTTAGGGGATCTTTACTCCTCATACATCAATGTCTGTGGAAAAAATAATACTCCTGGTTGTTGTCCATGATAGAAATGTAAGGATTGTGTTTAATAGATACTTATCGTGTAATTTCAAATTTCACTAACTATTTTTTGAAAACGAAAAATTAAATAAAATACAGTTCCATGCAGTATTAGCAACGTTTCATTACCTTTTTGTTTGTCGAAGAATCATATGGTTCATACAATCAGTATGTATTAAATAAAACCACTGATATTTTTATCATTTAAACAATCTAATCTGCTAGTTAAACCAAGGTTTCTGCTTTTAATGTGTGTCAACTATATTTTTGCATGATAATTATTTCTGGCATCTACATTATCTACTTCCTTCGGTATCACTATAGGTTTTCATTATATTAAAAAAAACGTCATTTTGATTTGATTTTGGCATATGATACTTTAAAATGTTTTAATGAAAGTGTAATATTTAACAATAGTGACCGGAATAAAAAAAACAAGAAAGCTAAACCCAAAAAATGAAATCTTCGATTTAATCGGCGAAAAGATTTGAATATCTGAATGATAAATCGTAGTCATTCCTAACTCCCCCTCTTATTCTAGAACTACTGGTACAAACTGAATAACGTAAACTTTCAGAATATAAAATCTTCAAGCCATATGTGACAGTGGCTTATAAACCATACACGGTTTTAGTTCCCGTGAAGAAGAAATGTTTATTTCGAAAAAAAAACAATTTGAGCTTGTGACTACAATATTAAGTTTGCAAACTTTGTGTTTTTAATGAAAGAAATCTATATTCATTTGAAACACCATTAAAGTCAACGAATATACGTCATTCAGTATACTGAATCTATGTACATATTTCAAAAGAGTCGAATATTATGTCTCACCTGAAATCAAACATTGAACAACCTCCACTGCGTACCATACTTGCCACACGATCTGAACGTAAGAACACTTCATAATAGGAACGGACTGCATTGGTAAACGCCTCATCAGCCACGAGATTTGTTTCACCATTCAAAAACGAATTGAAACGTTCTTTGAGCGATTGGTGTTGCTGTTTAGTTATTTTGAGATATCGTCTAGGTAACTCGGTAGGATGTTTAGCACAAAAGGGATAAGCCACAGAACGCATTGTAAACACATAACTAAAATGTATAGTACAAATAATATATATTTTTATTCAAGATTAAAGACGATATCTATACAACGTATCAGGCTATTTTTTTTGTGGTGACGATTAAAAATCCGTTTTCAGATTTATAATGCAGTTGCTAGGGATGCCAATATTGCATAGCAACAAGGATTTTTTAAACAACTCTTTACCATATAACAAAGGTTTTATGGGTTTTGACCACACGACACACATTAGTTACCATATATAAACTTTCCTCATCAATTTTCCATTTAACAACTGTTGCTAGGGGCAACAATATGGTATAACAACAAAATATGTTTTACAAATTTGACCATGTGAAACCTTTATCTGGTACCACCGAATTAAGGACGACTCCTAGCGACCAACCAAATGAGAGAAAGCCAACTTCTTTTGTCCAAGACTGATTCTTTCAATCGAGAGAGGCTAAGACTGGTGACCAGTTTTATTTCATCAAACCACCTGTTACGGGGTCTCCAAGGTTCACTGGATCCTCCCATCACACCTAACACCATGTCCTGTTTGAGATTTTCTCCCTTGGTCCTCATGATATGTCCAAAGTATCGTGACTTGTTCTTGAGGATCAGAGTGTCAAGTGGTAGCGGATTGTCAACCTTCTGCAGAATAGTGGTGTTAGACATTCTAGACATACATGGAATACGTAACATACGTCTCCAACACCAGAGTTCGCATGCTTGAATCTTGAGGTGATTGTGCAAGTCCAAGATTCAGAAGCATATAGAAGAACTGGGTGAACAAGAGTTTTAACGAGCATACTCTTTAGATGGGTGCTGATGTCATGGCCTTATGGTCGAGTGTGATTCTTCATATGATTTCTGCGTGGCAATCTCCTTTGGTAATAATCATTGAGCCGAGGAAGTTAAATTGATTCACGATCTCATATTCTTCATGTTAGATCATAAAGTCTGTAATAGCGGTGTTAGTCATGATATTTGTTTTCTTTACATTGAGGAAGAAACCCACTTTCATGTGTTGTATTGTCTGTGTATCTGAAGTTGTTGATGGTTATACTGCCAATGTGTACGAGTTGACAGTAACAAAGAGAGTGAGATTTGACTGGCAAATGTTTAGATCTAGAATCAGTGCTGTGCGGCTTTGGACTAACTCTAGCAATGAAGGGGCAAATATATAGCACATGTTGTGTTAGACCAGTAATTGTATATGTGGCAGAGACATGGGTAGTAAGATCAATAGCAGAAAATATCTTAAGAAGGACAGAAAAGGTTATGGTTAGAAAGATATGTGACATTAAGCAACTGGATAAGATGAATTCAAAATTGTTGATGGAAATTCGTGGTCTGCGAGAGTCCATTGTAGAGGTAGTGAGATACATCTGTCTAAGATGGTGTGGTCATGTTTTGAGAAAGAAAGAGAATAGTGGTGTAAAAATGGCATGGAATCTCGAAGTGGAAAGAGGGCGCTCAAAGGTAACCTGAAAAGTATGGCAGAGAGAGAATGTCGAAAGGTTGGATTGAAGCTTGGGGCTCATGAAGTTTGAAAGCGCTGGAAAATCGGTGTGGCCAGTTGTAAAGAATGCGGGTCGGAGAGAAATAAACAAACCTTTTAAAAATAAATGATGATGATGTTGATGAAAATAGTAAACGAGATTTATACGTAATATTAGATTACCAGAACTTTAGATTTATAGCAAAAGTTTTAGAAAAGCAGACTCAAATTTACTACTCAAACCAGTAAGAAAAGCATACCTCGTATGTATAATAAATTAAATTAGTTAATTTGCTGATTAAATAATATATAAAAAATAACTTCAAAGAAGTTGGCAACATAAACGATATTTTATCTAAAGGTGACAATCTCTGGACAAGAAAATATGTGAATATATTGCATCACCCTATACTCAAGCTAAAGCATAACTTGTTCGTATCATACAGGTCCAGGACTACTAACAAATATTTACTCACATTATTGGACGTATGCACATAGTGCCTAGTCTGTGGACGTCTATGTATACCCAAACATGTAAATTTAATAATTGCAACCAAAAGCAAATGAATAACCAATGAATCCACTAACAAAGATAGTGAAAATAAAATAGAGAAATCTAAAAATAAATTACTTATGGTTTATCGCCTTTATTTGACATTTACAATTAGGAAAGTCACATTGATTTAGCCACATACTAACAAATACTACTAGAAAATAAATTTTTGGCAACATAAAAAATGTATGTACGAGTAGTAATACTCTGTATTTTATATTTCCATTTTTAAGTTTACCTTTTCAATAATTTTTTTAGATATCTCTAATGCTTGTAGAAAGAATGAACAGAAAATCAATAAATATGTGATGACAGCTGTATGTCAATACGGATCATTCATTATAAGAATATTCGTAGAACAATCATCTATAGAATAACAACTCTAACCCAGTGATACTAAATGTGATTTAGGATTAATTATCAGATTCCGCAACAATTACACTCATATAATTGCTACGGGAGCTACATTAATAATAATTGATGTGGAATAGAGCCTTTATTATAAAATCAAAACAAAAAAAACTAGGTGTAATGTTCTATTCATAGTTAAGAATATCAAACTGCTCCATCTCCCAGAGTTATCTATGGATAAATGTTAGCTTAGTATTATCCAAGTACCCCAACCCATCTACCATAAACTGGAGAACAAACAGTAGACGCTAATAGGTGAAAGGAGAGAAAGACAAGCAAGTATACAGAAGGAAACTGCAATTACAATACACGCGATGCTATTGATTTGGTAGCGGGGAAGAAACCAAAGTCTACTCTTATCATTTTGAGTAGGGATACCCACATCCAGAAACATAGCGACAAAGATAAGCAGTCATTGTCAATTATTATATATATTTATATACATTAAACAACAAAATTATTTATAATTCATACACTAAATTAACTTCCGCTTATGACATCAGTGTTTAAACATTTGGGAAGAAAGGCTAGGTATTTTCATATCTTGTATATATAGTAAATGGCAAACTTTGAAGGCATTAGTGACGTTTACGAAAGCTAAACTAAAAAGTACATCTCTAATCATCTGCAAATCGAAAGCCTCGACATTGAATAATAATTACTTCTAATTGTATAAATAGCATACAGCATACCGTCAAACATAATCTAATTTATTCAAGTGGCTGAACAATAATGATTTTTTTAAAGAACACTGTCACTAACCAAATCAACTCAATTTTCACCAATTCCGATATTCTGTTTAACATACTAGCCATTTATTATTCAAATCAAGAAAAATATGAACTATAGTTTTATCTATAATCGTATAGAGTTAGGTTTTTTAAATTCTCAGCTGATAAACATTACAATTGGGTATGATTATTTTTACTAGCGGATGGTATTCATAAGCTTCAGAAAGAATAAATGTGTTAACATTAAATTAAGAAACCTAATTCAATTAGAACATTTTGGCCATGTGAAAGAAAATATTAAAATACAAATTTTAGATGAGAAAAACTAAAATAGAAATGACCGAAACCTATCTGTAAATGGCTAGTGTACCTTGAAATTTATCTATTTATCCACTATTTGATAAAGAATCATTGCAGTATCAATAGACAATTACAAAAAAGAAAGTTTGTCAAATTGAATTTTACTCATTTTTAGTACGTAATTCATAAAAATGTAAATTAAATCTTAGTAACAATCAATGTATTGTCCATAACCACTAAATACTATTATTTTTAGGCTGACATAAATAGACCCAACGCAGTAGTATTTACCAACCTAAAAATGTCTCGAAAGATTTTCTATACTGCGAGAAAGAACTGCATCTTGTATCCAACATTCCAAACTGATCAGCGTAGAAAGGCGTTTGAAAATCTGCGTTCACCTATCGGCTAAATTAGTTCATTATGTGCTTTGACTGCAAACATCATGTTTTCTTTTTATACCTGACATTTTTGTCATAAGTCATCAGATAATAAGAGCTTGTCGGAATATGATAGGACTTCTTAAATTGGGTCAATTTTTCAACATCTATTTAAATCCGATTATGAAAAATTAGTTTTTATCATGAATTCACAGCTAAGTACTACCAAAAAACACCTCAACTTACAGTTGCAGTTTCTTTTTTCTTTCGTCTTCTTCTTTGTCAGCTTTATCTTTCTCTGAAAAGACCGTTTCTTTACTTGTGGTACGTGCTGACATCATTGAAGGACTGGGACTGGGTCCGCGTCCACCAGCCTGATCCACCTGACCGCCTGGCCCAGAATGCGCGCTAGGGCGGCCATGAGTACTGTGAGCGCTGGCTGTTCTCGAATGAAACCCACTACTACTAGCCGACGAAAGGGAAATATTATCTTGACTTGCGCCGGATAAAGACCTTTGGTCTACATTGCCGCCTCTATAATAAATCAATAATACACGAAAATAGACTAAGTATCATAATCTGTCTAAAAGTTTTAAAATTCAATAAATAGTGTATTTTAGAGATAACTGAGTAAATATATTCAAGATGCACAAATTAAACTTTTTTTATCATATCAAAGGCGGCAGGTATAATGAATGATAACTAAAAATAAAGTTAAAATAAACTCGCACATTGTTTTATGAACAGTTTGCTAGTTTATGTGTATCAAGAGACATGGGATGCTTAGTAAAGGATAGACAAAGTTAGAATAGTACCCAGATAGAAGCAGAATCTAAATGCAAAGGTATTTTGTATCTCCATATTATCTAAATTAAAATACTTACATCAACTATACGAGTATCTTCAAACCACACTAACTCAACCAACTTTAAACTAATTAAAGTAAGAATAAAATATGTTATAATCTATATACCTACTACTTTAATAGCATAACGGTAGAATATTATAAGTACATCTAGGTATATAATTCCATATTTTACTTCGACCTCTATGTTGTTTATCGAAACGTGTAAAGCTGATATTAAAAAATTAAATCGAATACACACATAGGCGGTATACTAAAACAAATAATTTTTTTCTAGATAATAGAAAATATCATAATTATAATATAGGATTCTATACAGAAAATTTAAAGAACAAAGAGAGAGAGATATATATAATATCAAAAATACTAGCACCACTAACCAATAAATATCAACCAATAAGAGATTTTGGCACAAGAAATAGCAATATACATAATAAAAGTAAGCATGTTAGAAATAGTGAAATATAACGTAAATCAACAGGTATTTTTCAAAATTTTCAAAATACCCTCTACTCTACCTTATATACAAAAAATATCAAAGTAGGTACCCAAGGTGGTTTCATAAAAATATAGAAACAAATTAAGCCAGACTCTATAAATTCCTATGGAGCGATATAAAAATATAAAGAAAACACATTAAATGTAAATAATTGTAATAGTGTACAATAATTATTTTTAATAAAATTAGAAGTACACAATATACATATTAAGATATATTAGTCTTCAATAACTGACTTACCTGTAGCGATCAGTGACATAGAAATATCTAAAGACACAATATTTGGTACTTCTATTAACATCCTAACTGCTCTATTATCTGTTTTTGAAAACAAACTAAAAATGTCAATAAAACAAAAAAATACATAAAAATGTAATAAACGTGGTCACTCACAAATTTCTTTACAAAAAAAGTTGACTATTCTAAACATCATAGAAGTATTTGTATAAAAGTGCAAAAAATAAATTCTAGGATCTATCTATTAATATAGGCGAAGTGAACTTTTATGTTGCTGCACACAAATACAAGAACGATTTATCACAACAATGATTTAACTATTCTGTTCCTGTGTAGAAGTAAAGAATAGATATCGATATTGATATATTAATTATACTCTCTACCTTCCTCAAAGTTTGTATACAATTTATAAGATCTAGGATTTAGAGAAATAATCTACAAAAATAACTTGTCTTTTAGATTTTCGTCAATAGATTTTATATACAGCAGCTAGAAAAGATTCACGCCAGTACCTTTTAAATTTAGATCAGACAAAAAAGATGCCAAATGCTATATCGGTACGGTCATTCTTTTTAATACCACTTTTGGAGGGCACTTTTAGAGGATAAACTTACTTATGATCACGATAGTAATGGATAACCCAATACCTAATGCAATCATTTGAACACCTGAAGATACTTATTTGTATAAAAATACAGAGTTGTAACACAATATTTGCTTATTCTATTTTCAAATTTCCTATGCCTTGTTTGTATCTGTCTGCAATAGTCTACGTTTAGATGAAAAAATATATAGATTTTGTTATAACTTTTATTGGATATAAATGTCTGTATGTGTTTTCTCAAACGGAGATGTCCTTTTACGTTATAGATAAGTATACAATCAATATAAAATCGGTTAATAAAACAGTATCTTCTCAACATTTGGTTAGCTTTTAAAAATAACATCATACAAAAGAGCCAAAATCAATAACAACGGATGACCTATCCACACCTATTAATTTATCTTGCCAGATCATTGTCGCATTGAACTAACTGGCTAAGCAACTAGTTAAATATTTGAATCAATAGATGTATACCATAGAATAAAAATATAACTACATATTAGCAAACACCACAATATAATTATATGCTAGAAATATACATAATATTCTATAGACTACTCGACTTCCAAACGTCCCTAGCGCTTTCGTCACTGTAGGTATAACGTGTGCAATTATTGGGAATCTCTGACTACGTCAGATATATCATTATTAAGGATAAAATGATGGGGATATTTCAGAAGCAAGTAAAACATAAACAGAATGGGGAGAGTAAACTGAAAATCCACAATAACAGCTCCATCGTTTAACTAAAAAAGGAGGTAACAGGGAAAATTAAGTGTAGGATCTGGTGCAAACGATTATTGGTTAGACAATGCTGGATCATTCCCATTCCTATACTCCATCTAAACATCAATCACGCAGGGTGAATTAAAGGAGGTTGATAGATACTGTTTCAAAATTTATGGGAACAATGTTGGTACGAGTCAGTAAAATTGTTTATTATAGGTGGTGATCTCTTGTAAAGTAAAATGTTCAAACGCCTGTTCTCAGCTTCCTGATTGCTGAATTAGCACAGCGTCCTATCACAACTACTTCTACTACCGCCACCACAACTACCACTAAACACTGTAATACTAAGTTTTAGCTGCTATATTCATTAGTTAACAATGGATAGATCATAGAATGGGTAGATACAGATATAATAATTATATGTGTAATACCGATGTGAGCTTTCCTAGTTCAATAGTCGGCTTGTTCGTATTTTAACTGATGTAGCTGAACTAACAGCGTAATGATTCTAGTCTCTGAACAGAATCACAAGATTGGTATAACAAGCCAAACTTCTAGAAAAGTCAAGACTTAAGCCATACAAAATACAGATATAAAATGTTGCTCTTCTAAATTAACTTTGTTTGGTTATTCGTAGAGCTATTTCATTCAGTAATTTATTCAGAATGCTTTAAATGTTATAGTGAAATCAACTGTGAATATTCCCAGACTTTATTTGTCTCCAAAATGTTCACCACTTATATAGAATACAATTTATAAAGTACATACCGCCATACTGAAAGGAAGCTATTATCTACTTGTTGTAATGTGATAATAAATTTTATAATTTCTGGTGCAAACTCTAAATCTATAGAAACAGCCAACTATGTACCTACCTGTCATATATTTAGTTACCGTATGATTCAATGATTTTTAACAGTAGGTATGAATAATTTTCTGTGTTTTCGCTGACATTTTCGGAATAGATTAAGATTCAAATAATTTGATATGCATATATTATTTCTCTGATTACTATGCATTTCTGACCAACATGAAAAGAGTAACTTGTTAATTAAACTGGTCTTTTCTCCAAAAACTACTGGCTATGTTTGATTGTTTAATTCATGTTTTTAAGTCCACTGTTACTAATCACTGTATTCTTTTCAATTTACAGAAACTTATTTCGTTTAAATAAAACTACACTACATACTACAGATGGATTTCATGTTTTCTTTTCTCATCAAAATAATCTTTGCAAAATACAATTAACGTGTACCAACAGTCGGTAAAGTATGAAAAACCTACACGGTCAATACAAGGTTAAGTGCTAAAAACGCACCTGAAATTTATGATAAATTAATGATAAAATAATTTAATAAATGGCAAGTACATACACATGTTAATTTCTCAAGTATCTAACTATAAAAATCAATAAACGTCGTTAATTAATAGGTGCATAGAAACCAGAATAATATTAAATGTAACAGAAAGGGTATCCAGAACTTTAAAAATGATCGTTAAGAATTACATCTAACTCACCGTCTTGAATCTTCTCTCTGTAAAGAATAGGTACTATTATCAGACTGGTTATATTGTCGGCCAGGTGAAACATCATACTGATCATTATAATCTTGCTGAGAAGAATAAGATCTACTTGAATTGGAACGAATGGGGCCATAATTATATTCATCGCCAGGACCAGGACCACTCTGGCTGTAGTGATTACGTTGTGGGCCAGGGTGGGACAATGAGGTTTTGGTGTGGTGATTTGCTTGGTTAGCATAGGGATCATGGCTGGGCGTGGAATATGAGGAGCCATAACGCTGGTCAGGCATTTGAGGAGGTGGTGCTGCATTTCCTCCATAACCACCGCCACCACCACCAAAACCGGCTCCTGCTCCTCCACCTCGTCCCCCACGTCCTCTTGATGAATCAAAGTCATCTTCGTCCTCGCTTGAGGAAGGATGGAGCATTGGGGAACAGAGAATTCACTAATAATTCACCTAAATTATGATAATCAGTGAATCTAAAAAATAAATATATCTATATAAATTTACAAGTGATCTACAATTGATAAATAATCAAAATATAAGTCTTTATGAAATTGATTACAATTCCTCAGATCAGATTTTTGAGAAACGATTCCGGAGGCACCTCTTCCCATTTTTAATATATAGACCAACAATGACAATCTTCTGATACTGCATGTTAAGTAAGCATTTCATGAAGATTGTCACATTAAAACAACTTTAAAAAAGCCATTTCAAATCTGAAAACAAATGGTTTTGAAGAATATTCTAAAAGTGAAAGATCTGTGATAGACCCACTTCATTTCTTTTTCTAATTGCTTTACTTTGAGAAAAAGGTTTTACAAAATAAAAGTCTACTGGAGAAAATGAAGTGAGTTTATCACAAATCTTTTACTTTTGAAATATTCTTCAAAACCATT
>JAUYWI010085686.1:0-12732 GCA_034780595.1 Parotoplana pacifica
GGCTAATTGGTTCGTAGAAAAAGTTTTGCGCGTCACTGTTCTTATTTGGTCGAAGAGCTCCTTGCTTTTGTTGCTTTGGTGACATTCTGTGATTTTTTGGCTTTGTTGTTCAAGCCAAATCCGCTTATCCTCTCGTATTCGCTGTATACCCCCATCCCCCAGGATCTACGCCAGTGTTTTTATAGTTAGCTCAAAGTCCCATGGCGCACCTAGTACTAATATATCCACAGATATACTATTAGTCAATGGTGTACTTACCATAGAGTAATAACTAATACTCTGTGGTACTTACTATCTATATTGATCCGAAGATAAAAACTAAAACTTGATCCTAGATACTATTTATTTATCTCTGCTATAATTCAAATTTAAAAAAAATTACAACCACGGTTTAATTTCATTTTAATAATTTTATTTTGAAGAAAAGGTTGTTGCTATAGTGATGCTACTCTTAGTTGTGATTTCGGTAAGCCACTACGATTTAGTTAGCTATTTTAGTAGCAAATGTCATTGCACAGTTGCTATATTATATAATTAAATAAAACTAGGTAACCAACATATTTCTTTTAAGGGAGTGTCTAAGGATCCGCCTAGTCGTGATATTGTTACATGACGTAGAAAAACTTAAAAAGAGATTTTGAGGTAGGAAATAATGTGCAGTTATACACTAATGATAAATTGTGCAGTAAAAAATCTACTCATGCCAAAAACTGACCCTAAGAATAGTATTTATGATATATGTAGGTACGACTAGGTGAATTCCTAGACACTCCGTTTTATTAAATATAAATAGTACTTGTGTATGTATGGTTAAAATCTATTATGTTTAAAAATAAAAATATCTTGTTGATATATATCAACAAGATATTTTTATTTTTAATAAAACGGAGTGTCTAGGAATTCACCTAGTTTGCAAAATTTTAGGTATACCTAAAATTTTGTACATGAAGCAAACACAGAAATACACAATTTAAAAAGGAAGTTTTGCTGGAAATATTTGATAGTCATTGATACCGTAATTTGATCATAAGCATACTTAATCTTTTTTTTCCTCTATAGTTGATAGTTTATTAACAAAAACAACCTTACGTACATGACTTTTACGTTTTAGAATGGTTATAAATGTTCGCCGTGAAAACAATATATACAACTTTGGTGATAAAATTGAAGTTTCGGATAACAACATAGCAGGGTCCTGTACTGGAAATACCGAACATCATTAAAAATCTTGTTCACATGGAAAACTTTAAAGCAATCAACATCCTTTAAAATTACACTTTCTAACGGCAAATGGAAGGAAGATCTCAACTTGTAAGTCACCTTTCGTATATAATAGATGAGTTATGTAATACGAAATTTTGCATAGGTTTTTTTTATACAAAAGCAATGGCTTTATTCTTAATTTTTGGGTATATTCTTTCCATTTTTGATTGTATATTAATTCTAATTAACACTAGCGCGGAAAATGTTTTATACCTTTAAACAGCGTGGCTTACGTCAATTGACGTATTATCTGTTTTTGAATATATTTATGCTAAAATTCATAAGAATATTAAACGTTTAAATACTTAAAAAACAGAAATATATTGTCTGTCTTTTAATTAGAATTCTGATATTTTTTAGTATAATTTATTTAAAATACAATAACTTTCATACTCTTTGTTCCCAAAAAGGTTTAGCGGTTTTGTTATGCAGTACACCTCGAGACATGTACAGAATGACAAGTTTTGCGTCATTCTGTTTCCAGAGATCACTCAATATATTTTTAATTTTATGTTGAAAAAAATACCGGTGAAAAACTGTTACTTCGATTTTCTTGAAATTCAAGCAATGGCTAAACATTTTCTTACTGTTCAAATTATTTGGTCAATAGAATTTAAATTTCTAATAGTTTGAATCCTGGCGCTTTTTATAGATTTATATGCAAGACATAGGAGAAATTGTGGGTAACAATAAAGTTAAAATTCTCTAAAATGTTAGTTTCGATTTACCAAATAATTTTAAACTCTCTGAATGTGTTTCCATTAACCAAATAATTTAAACATTTTAAGAAAATGTATATGATGTTTTCAGACTGTTTTATCTCTCCCAGTGTTGATTTAAATTGAATCGAAGCCGACGTTTTGCCAATATTTGTCCAGCATAGGAAACATACATACATTGAGTGTCTCCTTTGAGTGACCCTTGAAGGGCACAGGCATAAGCAAAACATGCCATTTTGTGCATGTATCGATCGAGGTGTGCTATTGATAACAGAATGACCAAACTTTTCGAAACAAGTTATACCTCTCGTACCGTAGCGTCATCATACTTTCATATATGTAGATCATCCAATGGAAATGAAAACCTACATATTTATGCTACAAATAGAAAATAGGAATTATTTTAGCTTTTACGTTATGGTCACTGTCCTTTTTTCTTTAGAAAGCAATGTACCGACCGTCTACATTTTATTGTGGCACTAACGGCTACCCCACACCAAGAGAAGTGAAAGTATTGCTGGCTGACGGGTCCCACTGAGTTGAGCGTCGTTTGGATGGCCGAATATTTTCAGACCGCCATTTCAATTCCTAAGGATTCTTGCAAGGGCCTCTATCGATTAAGATGTTACTTTGAACATGGTAAATTAAAAATTGAGACAACATTGGAGGTAAGCGTTCGGAAGAAGAAAAGCGTTTTGTCCTACAATTAGAAAATGAAAATCGAAAGAGTTCCAAATACCCAGATTACAAACTCTGCTATTTGGCAACTTTAAATGATTCTAATATGAAACCTTATTAATTCTATTTAAATTTTAGTAATCCGATATGAACCTTATTGATTTGATGTAAAACCCTAGCAATCCTGAATAAATTTGTATTAATTCCATATTACAACGTTTTTAGAGAGGAATATTTTTCTACAAATTTGTATTTGCGAATAATACAAATTTCATTTATTTCAAGTATACAAATCAATTGCAATAAGAATAGTTGTTTAATAAATTTTCTTATATCATTTTATCTTTAAGAAGTTGTTTTGTACGAATTTGTCTAATTTACTAAACTTTTACTGTAAATCCTTCCTATTAATCCAAGTAAAATTCATGGTACCGTGCTACCAACATCATATGTAAGTACATTAAAATTGTTCGTTCACAAGCGTTAAAATGTCATCTGTTAACTTTAGGTCTATGATGGGTATGAACCATTTACTGCGTAGTCTACTGCATCAATGCCGCGCCAGGGATAATATTCCTTATGTTCCTGCCCCTCCTACTTGGCCACCATCCAGAGGGGAAGGCGGTCCAGAACCTCTGGAATTGCCAAATAGCATCCTCACCGTCGACAGTGTCCCGGCAGAAGTAGAAGAACTGAGAAGTCTGTATGGCAACACCCCCAGCCTTGCGAGCTCATTAAGAGGAACAGTGAACGCCTACAAAGCGTATAAGGAACAGAAAATCTAAAAAGCAATCCAAAATAAATTGTAAGAAATCTGTTTTAAAAACATACAAAGTTTAATCTTTGATATTTGTATATGCTAGCGATACTATATCGCAATTACTCGCTGGTTTTCCAAATTGTCAATATACAATTTGATCAACAATTTTTCCAACACACTCAATGTGTTCGAAAAATTGTTGATCAAATTTTTCAAAAATGTTACTAAGAAAATTCTCAGCACAGAAAATCTTGGAAGGTATATTGACAATTTGGAAAACCAAAGAATAATTGCGATATAATATGGCAAGTACATTCATATTTATGTCAACCATTAAACTTTATATGTTTCTTAGAATTCTTTAAAACAGATTTCTTATAATATACTTTGGATGGTTTTTTAGAATTTCTCTTCTTTTTAGGCTTTGTATGCGTTGGCTGTACCTCCTCAAATAGGCTCTCGAATGAGCTCCCAAGGTTGGGGGTGTTGCTAAAGCGCCGTCTCAGTTCTTCTACTTCTGCGGGAAAAACGTCGACGGTGATGGTGGTATTTGACGATTCCAGACGTTCTGAATCACCTTCCCTTCTGGATAGATAGCCAAGTAGAAGAAAGGGGCAGGAACATAAGGAATATATCACTGGTGCGGCACAGATGCAGTAATACTGCGCAGTGAATGGCTCATACCCGTTATAGAACTGAAGATGAACGATTAAATTTTAACGCTTGTGAACGAATAATGTTAATGTATTTAACATACATATGATGTTGGTAGAACGGGTCCATGAATTTTACCAATGCACTGCTAACTTGGATTATTAGGAAGGATTTAGAGTGAACATTTAGTAAATTAGACAAATTCGTACCAAAGAACTTTGTAAATAAAAAATCATATAAGAAAATTAGTAAACAACTATTCTTATTACAATTCATTTGTATACTTGAAATAAATGAAATTTGTATTTTAATGTATTATTCGCAACTACAAATTTGTAGATAATCATTCCTCTTTAAAAACTTTGTATTTTTAAACAATCATGCGTACAGAATTTTGTATTTTTTCTTAAAAATAAAACCTCACTGAAACTAAGTATTACGATTTTACATATCATTGCTATAATTATATATGGAACTAATACGAATTTATTCAGAATTATTAGAGTTTTATATGAGTTTACTACGATTCTATATGAATATTATAAGATTTTGTATAAGATTATTTGAAGTTTATTTGGCATAAGATTATTAACTTTTGTATAAAATTAGTATGATTTTAAATAGAATTAGTGGGTTTATATTGTATCAATAATATTTTATAGAGAAAATTTTTTTTCATATAGAACTAATGGGATTTAAATAAGATTGATAGGATTTTATATAGGATTAATTAGTTATTTATAGAAAAACAAAGATTTTGTTCATGATTTCTGCCATTTCATATAGGATTAGTAGCATTTTTCCAGGATTAGGTATTTGGGTTTTACATAAAATCAACAAGGTTTACATCGGACTACTAAAATTTCAATAGAATTAACAAGGTTTCATATTAAAATCATTTAGAGTTGTCAAATAGCAGAGTTTGTAACCTGGATATTTGGAACTCTGTTGATTTTTATTTTCTGATTGTAAGATAAATATTAATTTACCTAAACGCATTTCTTCTTTCTAACTCTTACCTCAAATGTTGTCTCACTTTTTATTGTACTACATATCTTCAAAGTAGCATCTTAATCAATAGAGGCTTTTGTTGTTAGAAAAATTGTTGATCACATTTTACAAAAATGTTACGTACTGACACAAAGTTTGACTATGTAGAATTATGAGGTGTAGAACAGATCGTCAGCCCCGTTATCAAATATCCAATCTGCAAAAAGGCAATTTGTTTCAGGAGACTATTTCTACAGTACTTTGGTGATACGGAACCTCGTAAATCGTACAGTGAAACTCAGTAAGAGCTGAATATCACTAAATAAAAATGTATAGATGTTTTTGTTACGTTATTTTTCTCTTATTTTATTTTGTCGCTGTTCTAACGAAACAGTAGAGCAGATAATCGAATTAAGTACGAATTTTTATTCAGTATTTTTTCTAAATTATGAGTAATAGATAAAAAAATTAAAAAATCCTACTTATAATGGAAATATTAACAAATTATATAAATAAAAATAAACGCTTCGATTTATTAACTTCTTCAGTATTAATTAATGAAATAATAAAATATTTAAAATCAGACCATAAAAAAACTTAGATAGGAACAGAAAATTAAAAAAACAATAATAATGATAAAAGAAAGATCACTAGAAAGCACAAGCTGCTGTATTTTAAGTTGACACAAATTTTCGTCGTAAGACGTCCTTATCAAGTGTAAAATGTTTACAGTGAGAGTGGGTTAGTTAATTATATACGATAGGAATTGTGTCAACTTAAAATACAGCAGCTTGTGCTTTCTAGTGATCTTTCTTTTATTATTATTTAAATGCTGCTAAGGGAAAACCATATTATTCTTCAATAATAATGATATTAAAAATGTGGATAAAATATTAACAAAGAAAGTCAAACACAAGAACAAAAAACATTTATAATTTATAGACTATTAATCATTGGGTACTCCTTTCAAATGTTTACCTAATTAGTAATTCATCAACATAAAATACATAAAATACATACATTATGTTTCAATTGAACAGCTATTGAATATTGAACAATTATTAGCTTTATCTAGGTACAATAGTACCTACATAGTATGCTAATAGCACATATATCATTGGATATTTGATCACGGCTAATTTGACTGTGTTGTAGATCGAATATGTAATTATTTCAGTTTTATAGCATTTATATAAAATCCAAAATTGGTCAGATCAGATAAAACAGATTTTAAGCTGTTGTTACTTATATTATTCAAAAAATCTTTATTTTATTTATAATTGATTTTTTTTTTTAACTTATCCTTTTTTTGTTTAAACCATACTGGAAGTAAAAATAAAGGTTTTTACTCATTGCTGTGAAATAAAGCATTTAAGAATAGAATTTTTCTGTGAATCAATCATTTGAATATGTAAAACTGAAATACTTTGTAAACATTTTAAACTGAACTTAATATAGAAAATGCTAGAATATGATAGAATATGATAGAATATGCTACAAAATTTATTTTTTAAATTTTTTGTAAAATAGTCCACTCCTACAATATAAAACAAGTGTTTCAATTTTACAATTTGTAGTGATTGTGTAGAATCTAACTTACTTGTATTTACTCCCTCTATCGTTAAAGTTTTTAATGGGAAATTTTATGTATTAATAGAAAATGATTGATTATTTATCCTATATTATATTAACTGTATGTGACTAATAATTTCAACATTTATTTTGAATTTTGTATTTATAGGCCAATGTCTTGTTTAGTTATAAATTGGCAAACGACGAGAGGCAACCAACATTTTAAAATTAACATTCATTTCAGCGTGTTCAACCAGCACCTAATAGTGAATTTACTTGCTTCAGAAGCAAAATGCTTTCTGAAATTTGCATAATGTCGACACTTGCCATGACATATTTAAGAAATATGAGACACATTTTTATTTATTGTATTGAAAAAATGACAGCTTTCCAAAGTTGTAGTATTTATTGATATGTACAGCACATGTAAATGATAATTCATAGATAGGTAGACGAAATTATATTTACAGTTACAAGTAACCATCTTCGTAGTCAATGACAACCTTTTTGAACTGGTGGTCCATGATTTCAGCAGTGTCCCTTTTGGAGAGCCGGTCTCAGATATTCTCTCAAGGAGTCACTTGTTTGGAAAATCCATACGTGTTCGCTCCATTTCCAATTTGGGGAAAACAAATCGATCAAGAGGATTGTGTCTGGTGAATGGGCGGGCTGCGGTATTTGGACACAGGTTTTTGTTTGAAGAAGTTCAGTTGTGACCACTGAGTTGGCTCCATAATTTGCAGAAAATGATCAATTTAAAATGTAACAAATGCAAAAATGTTAGTTAATCTTTGAATCTATGAAATTATTAATCATTTCTCAAAGTATGTGAATATTCAAATTATAAACAACATACTTGCCATACACAATTTCAATATTTATGCTCTATTCATAAAATAATGAAAATCGGTCATTTTTTCACTCAATTTTACAACTTTTCAGACTCATAATTTATCTTCAATATTTGTTTTAGATAAGCTCCTATATTTTTATTTTGATTGTACCCAAATTAATAAATTACTTTCTATTCAACAAATTGTTTTTTAATCATTATTTATAATATAAAACTTGAACTATATTTGGAATTAGGTAGTTTCATTGAAGTAGTCATTTTGTCCTAAGCAGGATTTATTTATATGAATTAGGTAATATGTTTGTTGTTCCTAAAATAACAAGGCTTAATTCACAAATTTGGAAATGGAAGGGGCCGTAATTCATGAATTATGATATAGTACTGATTGTGGGGAGAATTCTGAGTCATTCCATGATACATCGACTACAACAAATTAGCTTGTATTTTTGTCTGAAAAAGAAAATATCCGAAATATACCTCGAATAGTTCTTAAATGGTCTTCATCTTGGAGTGAGCTGTTCCGAGTATCAGCGTACACAGCAAATAACCCTTCGAGATAAACCCTCCTTTGTCTACCTCTAGCTCTGCAATCATAATTTTTTTTCTTCCAATGATACTTTCTTTAAGACATCTTGCCCTAAAGTTTTAGCTTACGTTGACCTACTCAACACATTCGCTTTCTGTTCTCATCAACTCTGTGTAGAACGGTTTAATTTGATACCATTTCTGTCTATGAAATCTTAAGGGGTCTGTGGTTGCAACACATTTCAATGGCACCAAACGCTTTTTCATTTGAGCACTTATTTTATTGTACAAGTTTCGCATCCGTGTGGAAGTATTGACCAGATGTAGCCTTTTCAAAAGTCTTTTCTTGGTTTTAAGAACAATGATTTTGTTTGTCAGAATTGCCATGGCTAAGTATACTTAGCCATGGCAATTCTGCGCTTAATTTCGGTATTGTACCTACAGTCACTTGTTAGTATGCTGTCCATTAATCAACTTTCCACTTTGCAACCGCTACTAGACAAGTATGTGGCATAACAAACAACAAATGTAATTTAAATGCATTTATTCGTCAGTTGATCGATTGTTTTACAATAACTAATGTCATTCATAAATAAATATACAAACAACATTTTCTTAACTAGAATAAAAATAATTTTACTATCATAGATATTTGGAAATGGTTTATTAACAATATCTAAATCCAGAGTTGTATATTTCCTAAAGTTATCTTTATTACATAGTTGTTGCATTTAGTTTGAAACAAATTGTGATACAAAATACAAACATAAGCAATGTATACAAACTAAAATTAAATTGTAAAAAAATAAATAAAAAAAATTCATTAAATAGGTATACTTGAATAATATAAGTAAAGTTTATTACAGACTATATAATTTCTTCAAACTAATGTTTATTTTGCCTTTTACAATTAAAATAACTAGATTATAGAAAGAGTGACGGTTGTGTACACATAAAACTGGTTAAAACTCATTGCTGAGGGTTCTAAGTCCCGCACCATACCTATTGCTTGTTATTGTTTTCCACTTAATATTTTTGACTGGATTGTTTTATGGCTTTTGATTTTTGGTTTTCAGATGAACTATGTAGATGGTACTTTCAATTACCTACCAAGTTTGACTGATCATCTTATCGTGTTTTAGCTTAAGTGTAGAACAAATACACATAATTGCATTGTTATTTTATCGAACTGAATTTATAAATACTTCTAACTAGAAAGTCCTAACTATTAAACTACAGTACTGCACAAATTAATTGCAACCCCAGTAAAATTTTAGATAATTTAAGATTAATATGAGATAATTTATTTTACAAGTATTATATTTTAAGCATAATTACAGTACCAATCGTACTGTTTTTTTCTGAGACGCTGTTTTTTCAAGTGATTCCATTAAAATATTTTTCTAAAAGAGATTTCTTTCATTTGTATTGAACCCATAAATTTCAGATCTTACCACTTTTCGTTTTGGGATTTGCACTTTTATCGAAACGGAAGGAGGACTTTGCTTAATCTTTTACTTCTTCTACTTGAACATTGTGGTCTTCATCCAGGTTTACAGTTGGAGCCTTATTCACCGCAGAATTAACATTTTTTGAGGAATAAAAGTTTCGATCACAAAATCATCATCAGAAAATACGTTTAGATTAAATAGAACAATTCAACAACATGCAGATCCTTTTTGTGCTTTCTCAATCTCTTCTACTTTACTAAAAGCGCTCTGAAAAATTTAAGAAATATTAAAATCACAAATTTGTCTAGCATATTCATTCTTCATCATCAAATCACATTCGGCATGTAATATTCTTTTCACCGGACCAAACATAGAAAGATCAAGTGGTTGCACACGATGAGAGCAATTTGGGGGGAGAGTCAAAATGCTTCAAGTATTCAATCAATCCATCCATTTTTGTTTCCTTTGTATAAGGCATCAGGAGGACCATCTTTCTTCAAATGATCGGGTATTCTCTGACGGTTAAATATCAACATAGGTGTAAATGATCAGAAGAACTCATTCAGCATACCACTGTTGTGATTTTATCTTTTTCTTCTAATACTGCATTTGTGCTTTAGGTGCCAATATATTTCCTGATTGTTGAACAGTTGTTAAGCCTGTCTCATCTACATTATATTACATATCTGCGTGCAGGTAAATGATTTTTTCGGGATTGCTTAAACTTATTCCTGTGTGTCTTTTAATAAATTACCCGCCATTTTTGTTGTTTTGTTGAAACGATAATTGAGTTTATTTGATACTGCATATTTGAACACAATTCTTCTCCACTCAATTGATGTGCCTCCATAAAATATCTTGCACATGATTATGACTCTTTCTGCCAATTTATTTTCTATTTCCCGAGGTAAAGCACTATAACATTTCCAAATCTTGTCCATTCGTTTTTCCATTTTAAATTCTATCTCGTATGGTTGCCTGGGGAATTTCAAAATTACGTGAAGCTGCTCTTTGGTTCATTCTTGATCAGATATCAGCTAATGCTTTTTTCAGTTTCCCCGTTTATTAAAATTTTATTATAATTTCTATTCATCGGTAATTATCTAAAAATTAAAATTATTAAATATGTGAAACTTAGCAGCGGTAAATTTAAAGTCTAAATTACATATGGGGTAATAGCACTCAATTGAGTGGTAGGTATTACCCCATTGTATCATCACATGAATATTCGTTAATTTATTAATGAAATATTGTTTAATTAAACATTAAAACAGATACACGTTGACAAATAATATCCTTATATTCACATAAAAGAATAATTTCAAATTACTTTAGTATTTCTTCCAAATTTTATAGTCAACACCAATAAATTCAAAAATGGCTGCCACGAGTTCAAATTTTTAAATTTCACAATTTTTATTTCTAAAACCTGTTAAAATAATTCAAACACATATGATTGTATTTCTATCGATTTATATTTCATCTATAAATAGAAATTGCGGTGAGTGGTATTCCCTCACTCTCCTTAGGTAGGTATTATTTAAAAATGTCACAATGTAGTTGTAATACTTTTTATTATGCATTTACCTATCTTGAGCGAGTTATTAACAATGGGAAGAACTCAAATGGATAAGGAAGTCATGAAATAAGGGGCAAATGTTCAAATACCTAGAATCGATAAAATATAATGATGGAAATTGCTTACTGGATGTGAGAAACGAGAATTAAAAACTATAATGTGCGAATGACCTGCATTTAGAACGACTGCACTGACAACTCAGTTAAAAGTGGGGTTGGTGAGAGCCCTGATCTGGCCAATCATTTCTTATGGTGCATAAAGATGGACGTTAACCTAGTTCAAGAAAGGCTCATTAACACAGCAGAGATGTGGATTTGGAGAAGGGTTCTGAAAATCAGCAACAGAGAGCACATAAGAAATACTAGTGTTTTGAAGAGCAAGAACATTCCCTCCTGTTAAGAACACATTCGAAATAGAAAATTATCATTCTAGGGGCACCAATGTTGATAAGGGGATGGCAAAATTACAATAGCAATTTGTTAGAAAAAATGCAAGGCAGACGTCGATTAATTAGATCAAAAACCTATCAGAACATTGCTAATCGACTGAATATAGATTTAGTCAACTCTACAATAAAAGTTCACAAAACTTAGTCGATTATTTTAAATAGGTCAGTTAAAGCATAGCAATGAGCATGCTATCATCATGATGATGATATTAAAAGCATTAATAGAATACCCAAAAACCTAGATAAGTAACTTTAAAATCAACAAAATGACCAAAATATTTTAAATAAAATCATATCACTTTTAATATCACACATATGAATATTTGGCTATGTTTGGATTTATGAAACATAGCTGAAGTTTGAAATTAGTTACCATTAATTTTTTGGTATAAACTAAAAGAATTTGATCAATATTTTAATTTGTTTTGGCTGCCTCATTAAATACAGCCCTTCATTATATTTTATATTCTTTATCAGTCTAATAAAAGTTAAACTGAAATTTGTAAAACACTGATACAAATATATATTTACAAAAAACTATTTTCAATGATAAATTTTGAACACACGTAAGTAGTTGTTTTACACACACTTAAAAGTAGTTGTTTAGCTGAAGCAATTATTTTTCCCTATTAGTTTGAAAGGGAACATTTTAAATAGAGGATATATTTGGCATTTTATTATCATAATTAGTAAAACAGTATTCATTCAAAGTGCAAATCTTTATAAAATGCTTAAATAATATTCCACGTATCTTAATTTCAATTAAAATATATTTGAATATTTTAAAATTTTAATATTTAATTGATCTAAAAACCTTTTAGTAAATATTTGTAGTCAAGTTGTCAAAAAAAAAATCGCAGAACTTTTAGATAAAGCTGTTACACTTTGCTAAACACAAGATTGTGATTATTGTTCTATGATGGAGTATTAAATATTTTATATGAAGTCATGGCTAGCGTAGGTCGATAGTCTTGCCACACAAGGATTTACACTATGCGGCGAGAGTCACTTTAGCTTTTATGATATATAAAAATAACTCTGTAGATATGACAAAAATTGCTACTATTTGTGTAAATATGAAATTATAAAAAGATTTTGTATGAAACAAATATAGCCTAAGTTTTAAACCAAAATATTTGTTTCAGAATCAATAAAACTGTAATGAATTTGAAAATAATACTGTAAGTGTAAGTGTATATATAAATATACAATTGCTATGTCATATTTTGCTTACAATTTC
>JAUYWI010085697.1:0-12731 GCA_034780595.1 Parotoplana pacifica
TATCATTGACTGTTATACCGCTATTGTATGTCTGTATCATTGAATGTTATACCGCTATTGTATGTCTGTATCATTGACTGTTATACCGCTATTGTATGTCTGTATCATTGAATGTTATACCGCTATTGTATGTCTGTATCATTGACTGTTATACCGCTATTGTATGTCTGTATCATTGAATGTTATACCGCTATTGTATGTCTGTATCATTGAATGTTATACCGCTATTGTATGTCTGTATCATTGAATGTGATACTACTATTGTATGTCTGTATCATGGACTGTGATACTACTATTGTATGTCTGTATCATTGAATGTTATACCGCTATTGTATGTCTGTATCATGGACTGTGATACCGCTATTGTATGTCTGTATCATTGAATGTTTTACCACTGTTGTATGTCTGTATCATTGAATGTTTTACCACTGTTGTATGTCTGTATCATTGAATGTTATACCCCTATTGTATGTCTGTATCATGAACTGTGATACCACTATTGTATGTCTGTATCATTGAATGTTATACCACTATTGTATATCTGTATCATGGATTGTGAAACCGCTATTGTATGTCTGTATCATTGAATGTTATACCACTATTGTATGTCTGTATCATTGACTGTGATACCACTATTGTATGTCTGTATCATTGAATGTTATACCGCTATTGTATGTCTGTATCATTGACTGTGATACCGCTATTGTATGTCTGTATTATTGACTGTGATACCGCTATTGTATGTCTGTATCATGGACTGTGACACCGCTATGAAGATTTTCCTTCCGTTTCAATTAACTTAACAATATATTAAGTAGGTACTAGGGATTATAATAATAAACTTCTTAATACATATAAAAATATTATTAATAATTCTGATTTATATGAATTTAGTGTCAATTTTAATTTAGCTAATTACACATCAAAACACATCCCGAATTCTATTTCTAATCCTTTAGATTCTGCCAATTTTGGTATTGGTGTTAAGTCTGAATCTACATAAATTATCCATTCATGATGCTATATCTAAGTCTAATAGTAAATACGAATTTATCAAATATTTTCTATATACCATTCCTCATAATTTTGTTAATGCTGTTAATTTTGATACAATTAATAGTTCCTTTTGTCACAATCCTCCGAAAGGTTTACATAATTTAGGTAATATTTGTTATTTAAATAGTTTGATCCAAATGTTCAACTTTCTTAATATCTATGGATATTTAAATTACAACAATGAATTTGTTTCTCTTCTTACCAATATTAATAATGTTCAACTTTCTTAATATCTATGGATATTTAAATTACAACAATGAATTTGTTTCTCTTCTTACCAATAATAATTCAGTTAATTCTATCAGGTTAAGTTTTATCAAGGATATTATTACTTTATTAATATCTTATGATAATTTCTTTGATACTGCAGACCAACAAGATGTACAACTTGAAGCTTTCCTTAAAATCATTAGAAAGAACAATAACTATTTTATTAATTTTAATGATCTTTCTAAAACTACATACATTTTCTCCAATTGTGACATTGACAATGTTCCGTTTTATAACCAAACTAATAAAGATAGATTTTGTAATAATTGTCAAATTGGGACACCACATTCTATCACTAATAATACGATCAATTTTCGCAGAACATTAACTATTTAATCAACACTACAGTAATGTAGTTGATTTCGGATGTACTAGATAGTTTTTTTAATCACCAAGCTTGACTGAAAATCTTAACATACTTCAGCTTGGGTGTAGAAGAAGATGCACATGATTACGTAGTTTAGCTTTGATCTTGAAAAATTGTTATTTTATGTTGAAGCCATATATTTTTACACATCGTTTGGTTGGACTATTTTCATTTCTATTGTGTTAGTTATTACTGTCGAAGGCTTGCAAGATTTTAATTTTTAATTTATAAAATTTTAATTTTGTATGTTTGCTTCGGTAAAGAATTCATTCTATATATGTTTATGTCTGTATCATTGAATGTTTTACCACTGTTGTATGTCTGTTATACCCCTATTCATACATGTTACAAGCTAATTTGTTTGTGTTTTTTAGCGGACAGGCAAAGGTCACAGTTGACACTCTAATGCATTCCTCTCAATATCCCCATCTGAGGCTGCATGAAGATCCAGAGGAAATTGAAAAAAGAGAATCTACTTATGCTGAATTAGGAGATCGGTAGGTTTGAAATAAGAAGTTATAGCTTTATATATAAAAGGATTTGGTTGGACTTTTTTAAAAGGTAAATAGGAACAAACACCAAAATTCAAAATTAATTTTAAATTTCAATAACATGTACCCTCGAATCAATATTTTTTTAATATAATGACAATTGAAATTCAAATTATTTTTGATTCACTATCAGCCGATATGACCTCTTAGGGTTTCAACAGTCGTAGGCAGGCTCGAACCCAGACCCTCTGGCGTGTAAGGCAGGTATTTTACCCACTGAGCAATCCAGGTTGCTGATGAATGGACGCGCTAACTTGTTCTTTTTTATCTTACTAACTTTGCGCTTCCATTCACCACCAGCCTGGATAGCTCAGTGGGTCAGACACTCGACTTACACGCCAGAGGGTCCGAGTTAAAGCCTACCTACGACTGATGAGACCCAAAGATGTTGAAACCGGTTATGTAGTGGCTTTTTTTGTGAAGCAATTAATTTGTATTATTTCATTTGTGGAACACCACTTCATTTATGAAAATTGAATTAATCTTCAAACTTTTACAGACTTATTGACGTGAAAACAGAATCTAAGAAGCTTTGGGAGATGCCAATTCGCCGACAAGGATACGCAGCTGTGGAACAAAGACTGGCTCAACGTCACATTGAGGTGGCCCTTGTTGGACCAGGCGAGACTATCGGTAAGATTTATATTTCACCTTTTCATCAAAATTCTTCATATTAGCGTCGTCAACCATACAGTTTTCTGTGTTTATTCCAAATTGCCAGATTGAATTTCAACTTTAGTGTCGTTTCCAAGCAAGGAATATTGATCTTCAATTGTAATAGAAAGAGATTGAACCATTATACTCTGCATCACAAATCTTCAGAAATCCATTTTTATTAAAATGAAAACTGATTAGGTTGGAAATTTAATGTTAATATGATTGGTTGCAAACATTGATTAGGTAATAAAACACCTTATTCCGATATATAAGAAACGTTAATATGCAAACGATGTTGTAAATTGAATTTACGAAACTAGTCACTTTTTTATCAATTAACATGGCTCAATACCAACATTCTTCCTGTTTATTTTTCTCCTGCAATTACGTTTTTCTAAATTTACTTCTCTTATTTCATTTTATAAAAAATGCATATTATTTATTAAAAAGCAACATGTACAAATTAGAATTCAGAATGTTTTTAACAAGAAATGAAGAGCAATTTATTATTTATTATTTCATCATCTCCACAGGCAAGTAGGCAAGTAGGTACTAAAAGATTTTTTAAACAGTATTGTTATACTGTACTTTGTTTCGAGTCATTCATATTGTTCGTTTTGTAAAATGTAATTTAGAATATGTATTATAGGCAACCCCTTGAACACTAATAAATGCAAATTTAACCGACCCCTTCTCCACTTCCTTGTATATGAAATAAATGGACGACCACATATATATGATAATATGTAATTTTATATGTTGTCAAAGTAAACTCTGATTCATTAATAAGTCAATCATTCTACAGTTTGACATAAAAACGAATTAGCACAGGAAATGATTTTAAGTGCAAAAGTATTTACAGTGAATGCTGTTTTAAATATTATCCTTGTTGGTTGTATACCATTTTTAAAACCCTTTACTTAAAACCACTACCGCCTTTTGATTTTTACATAAAGATATTCTTAATAGCCACTGTGTGAAACTACATATACGACTAACAAAGCTAAAACTTTTCATACAAACTTCACATAAGTAATTGAATAGTTGAGTAACATTTTTTAACTTTGTTGGGTCATATAGTTTTCTCACAGGTGAAGACGACGTTAAATGCGAAAATTCAAGTGGGCCTCGTTTCTTTTTGTCAGGATGTAGACACGACTGGTTA
Organism: Parotoplana pacifica; assembly: GCA_034780595.1. NCBI lineage: Eukaryota > Metazoa > Platyhelminthes > Proseriata > Otoplanidae > Parotoplana > Parotoplana pacifica. Next base: position 4,067 of record JAUYWI010085697.1, read on the forward strand.
TGTTTATTTTTGAGAGAAAACGACATTTAGACACCCTTGGTGTAGTGTTTTCTACATTTTCAGGCGATATAGAGCAGGGCATGGGGCTGCCTACCTACGCTCAGTCGATGATATGCACGGAATACACCGAGGTTTACATCATTGATGCCAAAAACTTTGAAAGACTTCTCTCACCGAAACGAAATCCTCGAAGTCTGCAGCTGCTGAAACGACGTTCTGAGATCAAAATAGTCAACAGGGTAGCTCGATCTTTCCAGAAAACTATTCCGTTACTGAAAACTCTTGTTTATCAAATATTTGTCGCTGAAAAGCAGGTAGAACTATATTTATGGGCCTAACATCAGAACTAAATAACGAAAATTTAAAAAAATAGAATTAAACTTTCAACGGCCATTATTTAATGATTTGAGTTAGAACTGAAAATTTAAAAATCTTTACAACTAGACTGTGAAAAAGTTATTCTATAGTGATTTTCTGGTCTTCAATCTGCATAACATTTTAGGATTACCAAAAGGAACTTTTGCAACAAGAAAAAACACAACATGTGCATTCGACGCATAAAAACGCGTCAGATTTTGACGCCTTTATTCCCCAACAGGGGGCACTCATTGATCTGTACGGACCAGGGACAGTGTTTCATAGGAATCGGAGTAAGCGACTGAGCGAGCTGAAGGCAGCCCACGCCAAGGCAGAAGCTGGGGCTGGCGCCGGTGGTAGTCTGGGTCAATTTGGCCTCATCCCTTTCATTACTGATGAGAACATGCAGGTGCCGGACTCAGAAAAAATATGTAAGCAATAAGAATATCTTTTTAAAAAAAGATCTAAAATTAACCTTTTCTTGATCAAGGTTATTTGGAGTCTCAAAATATCGCTTTCAATTTATTAAGTCTTTATAATTTTTTTGTGCAAAGTAAGTTCCTAACAGTTATTTTTGTTACAACTTTTTATTAACATATTATTATCTTTTTGATGTTAGTACTATCGCCAGGTTTCTTCTAAGAAAGATCCCTTGGTTTTGAATTATTTACTGTTGATTTTTTAAATTTGCATTTAAACTTAAATTTAATTTAAGCTGTAAAATATCTTAAATTAACAATAAATCGCCTACATATTCACATCTGGAATTAAATTTGGGTCTAGAAGCTAAAACAAATTTGTTGTATTATTGATGGAAAGCTGTTACCTAATGCATAAATTTAGAAGACAGATGCTTATTAGAGACCCACACTAGTTTAAAATTCTCAAAAAAACTTATGATTTTTTTTACTTAAGATCTTACTAAACTTGTGCAAATATATCTTGTAATATAGATTCACAGGGGTAACTTGCTTAAAGAATTTTATAATTTGCGTATAGAACTTCTATAGGCTAAGAAAAGCGAAAACCATGAATTAATGTTATTCAATAAACTTGCTTTTATCTAATGTAGAATAATTCTTTACTGCAGAAAACATAAAAATAATAAATAAAATCAGTCAAGCCTTCGACAGTATTAACATCTACAAAAAGTCTTGTAAATATATTACACTTTTCTTCTATAAGAAGAAGGCACGTTTGTAAAAAATAATTGTTCGATTTTTAGTGATATTTTATGGTATCTCGAATTGCATTACAGGATTTTAAAAATCCTTGTAATAGAAACTTCAATGTTTATTAAGAACAATTTCAAACACGAAAATAGCAAATTCGCTATGTGTAAGATCAAGTTAACATGTATTATTTTGATATTCTAATATAATAATTTGCACATAAAATTATTCTCAAATGATAAAAAAACAGAAATATAGTTTTCATGGTATATAAATTATTTGTAAACTCCTAAAATACTGGTATAACAGCCACATACGTAGGAATTGTAAAACTATTTCCTTCTCATTATTTAGCCATGAAACTCGAAGACCTGGAAGAGGGAAACGAGGTGGAAGAGGAGGAAGTATACCGCAGAGACATTTGGAAACTTTCGCCTCAACATTTGGAAACTCTGGAAAGTCGTCTCAATCGATGGTATACAGCTGTAAACGAGATCGATGCAAAGAAACAGAAAAATGTTGTCTCAAAGTTGAAACGCTATCAAGTTGAAGTTAGTCCAAAGATTCAGTAAACCAATCCTCAATATTTCTATATAAATAAAGTGGTTTTAAGTTTTGTGATATCAAACATATTAAAATAGAATATTTTTACGAAAACGTCTGTCTTTTGAACATTATTGAAAGTCTATAAATCGAAGCAAGTATTTTCAACGATTTTTTTTCAGTATAGGAAAAATCCATTGAGTGACCACAGAACATAAATGCAATATTTGTGCGAATCAAGACTAACATTTCTGAACTTGTATTCTCATAAACTCTGGAATAAAACCATAAGACCTTTGGACTCGATATTATGCTTAAATCCCTGTCCATTAATGCAATCGATACATAATTCATATGGAAAGATGATACATCCTCTTACATTCCAACAATAAAATTTCCTTTTTTGCAATTTTCACCCAACAGGAGGCAAATGCGATACCTGGGAGACGAATTGTTTTGAAACGAAAACAGCGTTCATCGGCCTCCCTCTGGGGTCATTATCAAGATGATGATGCTGCACTTCAGGACATTATTGTTCCTCCCTCGGATGATCAACTCAAGTCAAAGTCCGCCGTCTTCCTCACAGCGCCTGAAACCAGTAGAACAGAGGACATGAAACAAATGAAGGAAAACAGGTAATAAACTGATCTCAGACATGTGTGTGTACAGTATTTATTGTTTGTGGCCATAAATTTCGATCTAAATATATCAGTGTTATTATTTAATTGCATCTATTGAGATGGTAACTGAATTATAAATTTTTATTATAGAAACATTTGATTTGGATTTTATGGTATATAAGTTGAAACCATTGCCTCATTATTTTAAAATGTTTTTTTGAATACAATAAAAGTCGCTGTCAAAATAGAGATATTTTATTTCAAAATTCTGAATAAAATTAATTTCTTTGTGTCCATCAATGCCTCTTCGGGGTAGAAATCAAAATTGCTACCCCTCTAAGAATTTTTTTTAAATTGTCAAATATCTCATATTGCATGTACTAAACTGTCTGACCTCCCTAAACAAAACTACCTAACAGTCCACTGACTGAAAAATAAAATTAGGCAAAATGGTAAAATGTACGTTTATATACAGAAAATTAAATCCTAAAAATCAGATATGAACTTGCTAATTTAAGGCTACGTAGATGGTATAAGAGACAGAGGAAGACAGAGAAGAACCTGGACAAGCGACCTCAAAGATTGGACTGGGCTTTCTGCCTTTGGTCAAATGAAGAGACAAGCCGAAGAGAGGGGGGTCATTTAGAGACGCATGGTGGCCAACCTCTGCATCGGAAAAGGCAACTGAGGATGGTGACAGACATCTGTATCAAAATCGCCAACATTTTATTTTTTTATTTTTGAGTAGAAGTCTGTGGTATAGAATTTTTTTAATTCTGGAGCTTTGTGTAGAGATAGTCAATAGAATAGGTATTTGTGGCTAAAACTACAAAACTAAATAATACTTTTATATCAATAGTTAGGTTGGTACCTTCATTGCCTAGTAATTTTAACAGAAATCAATTTTGTTGTTCTTTTCTCATAATATTAGCTTTTTTATATGTAGTTATCATATACTTTGTCGGCAGTTGCATTTAATTATTTATTTGTATTAAATTACAGATTGGAAAACGATGATCAGGATCTTTCATTAAGTAAATTTAATGATTTGTAATAGAGAATTCAATTAGATTTAACTTTTTACAAATTCTAATACATCTACGTACTTGCTATTCTATTTTAGAAGTGGATTTTTTAAATACCTTTGAACAAGTTGAAGAATCTCCCCAGACATCACCATTAAGAAGCAAAGCGCTGACAGAAAAGGTATTTTAAGTTTCTAAAACTGTGGATAGACATGCAGTAATTATTGATCTACTGCGCTTGCGAATGCAAATTATTGCACTCTGCTAGGCATCTATTAGCTGTCAATACGTAAATACTAAAGTTTAATTGATTATCATATAGCCATAGATATTAATAATTTGTATTCTAGTTTTAGTGCAAAGTTTGAGATTTGGCGTGGATTATAGAATATTGTGATCAGTTGAACAAGTTTCGTAACACAGAAAATGTATTGAGCATCATGATGGTCCAAATTTGGTGTCTTGCTTCAAATAGATATTTAGTTTTCATAAATAAAAAAAAATCGATAGTTCTATTCAAAATCAAAATTATGTACGTACTATAATGCCTATCATTTCCATAAATTAAAAAAACATAAAGGTTTTTGTCTTTTATTTTATATCTTTAGCAAGACCCAAACGGACGTGAATTCATTTTAAGGAGTAATTCATTTGTATCTTTTGAATGAATCCTATTTTTCAAAATTTGCACTGGTTTAAATGCATTTTTAATCCCAATAACATTATTGTTTGATCCAATTCTGCACAGATTAATCCCCAGCACGCGTCTGTCAAGGAACTAGCTTGCAATATTATAGACCAAAAACCAAACATCAAAATTAGCAATTATTCGCTTCCATCTCCCAGAACCGGTACAGCTAAACAGCACGATTGCTGGCCTGTGGTGCCTGCAAAATTTGCCTCAAAATTAGACATTTCTAAACCTAATATGAGGAAAAAATCTCAGAAAAGTGCAAATGCAGCCATTTCAAGCAGCAGCACCTCTGGTGGGTGAATCAAAACCGAATATTTTGAAGAGATTTCGTATTATTATTTCACGTTTGGCGCTAACAGCACTGGTGCTTTTCACTCTAATTTTTTAATTAATCATATTTGCATTAAAAACTATATGTAGGAAAAGTTTTAAAAACAAAAATTAAACTCGGAACCTTAGAGATAAACCTAAATAAATATAACATAACATAAAATATGTAACAATAGAAAGTAATAATCAATGTTTTTAAATTAATGTACGTATGGATGAGCAAAGCGGAAAAGAAACAAGGTTTTATTTTTTTGATATGGTTAAAGTTAATTAACAGATAGGTTTATCAATGCATACACAGAAAATGAAATAAAAACACGTGTTATATGTAGACTAACTTCAGTTTCATTTATAAACAGAACGAGAAAATCATGACGTCACTAGTTCTATCTCCGTTTTCACTTTTATGCATGCATTAATATACCTGTCTGTTAATTAACTTAACTCCATTAAAAATACAAAACTTGGTTTTGTTTTTTACGCTTTGATCATCCATTAGATACCAATTCATACATTCGTTTTAAAACCCTTGTTTTTTACATTCTCTTATTTCCGTTTTTGCACAATAAATTATTTTTATTGATTTTGATTTAGAAAGCCAATCTTCCTCAAAACAACTTAACATTGCATTACATTACATGCCCATTCCTCGAGCACTTTATGCTTTCAAAATTTAGACATGTTTAGGAATTTAATTTCAGTCCTAATCGTTACATTTCAATAAATTGTTAAATGTTAAAAAGCCATTTTTATGTTTAGAAATACCTAGCAAACACTTACTTATGTACTATTGAAAAATATAAATCTAAGAGCAAATGTCTCCATTTGGTATTAATGATAAACATTCGTCAGTATTCAACTAATGTAGATGAGATAAATCACAGCTAGACTGGCTTGATCACCGACTTCTATTTATAAAATCTGAAAGTAAAAAGGGGGTCTTTTATTTTAAAGAAATTGCATTAGATGCAAAAGTTTCAACCAAATTTTTTTCAAAATAGATGAAATGCTGTAGATTATAAACGTTTTTAAATTTCTAAAAGCCATTAACCTAGGCAAAAAAATCATTTTTTTAGTTAAGGTTTATACATATTAATGCTTACAATGTTACAACTTATCAATAGATTAAAATTCACAAATTTACACCACATAGATTACAATAGATTAAAGTTCACAAATGTACACCACATAATTGCCATTGTTGTTGACCACAGCAAGAAGGTCCTCTTTGAGGCATTCAAATTCCTTGGCTAATTTGTTGCCGGTAACATTGTTGGCCATAAAGACTTTCCAGTTTTCCAAAAAATTTATTCCACGTCGAGACGTTTCATACGTAGTTTCTGAATATGTAGCAATTGATGAGGTTGGTTTCGAGGGAATATGGTGGTTGTTGCAGCAAATATTTGTTTGGTTGACAAGCTATTCAGATACTAGTACTGCCATATCGTCGCTTTTCTAGAAAACACACGTAAGTGCAAACTTTTATCATTTTTTCCGAAAACAGAAACAAAGTCAATCAGCAATATGTTAATATTATTTGTCATTTTTTAATAATTATTATTTATTAATATAAAAAGCAAATTATGTATAAGGAAATTAATATAATATAAAATAGTAACTCTAATTTTTAAAATTGCGATTTCCCAACAATTTGTCAACATACACTTACGTGTGCTTTCTAGAAAGGCGACGATATGTGGTCTGGCGTTGTCATACTGTAACCTCATTTCCCAAGGTGGTAACTGCTTCGAAATTGGTCGACCATATTCTGCAGAACAAATAGATATCTGCCAGCATTGACACTACCACCATCATAAAGAACATTGTAATCATTAATATAAACGCTGACTAAACCAACATTTATATTTTACATGAAGATGAGTTTTCATAGATTAACAATACATATTTATTATTTTAATTTCGGTCAAGTATATCTTTGCCATGATTTAATGTATCCTAGTTTGAACAATTTAGCTTCATCATTAAAATTGTCGTATTGTGAGCGGTTACTTGATTTTATCCCCCCAAAAATACCTAAAGGAATTAATGGTTTTGAATTTACAATAATTCCTAATTAGAGAGTGTAGCCGTCTAACCAAAAGAGCATTAGTTTACCACTATTCTTTGAGCATAACATAGCGTTATCAGATTTTTTTATGAATTTCATTCCAATTCAAATTTATTCAGTTTTAAAATATTAGTTACAAAACCTATTTTATTTCCTGGGGACCAAGAACAATAAAAATTAATCTAAGTTTATCTTTTTCACACTTAGATATTAATTAAGACATTCGAGTAACATTTGTTTAAGTCAGTTGAATTACCGGATACTAAAGGTTTTAGAGTTGAATCAAAACTCACAAAATGTTGATTAATCATATTTATCACAATAGTAGTACTTTCTTAGCAATTTATTTTATCACACAAAGCTACATTATGCTATAATCTTCTGAATTAAAATTTCTTTTCAATATGTACTTTTCAACTTAGCAGAGCGGAAATAAAAACTACATTATTTCAAAATGTAAAATTATAAATAAAATGGTGAAAACAAATTTTAGGTATTTGTTTGTGGCCTAACACTTGAGAGAAAAGTAGAATAATGCTATTTAGTATCATTTGATTTTCCACTTGACAGCTGTCTGAATTTCAAAACCAATTTGGTAGCATGATACTAATGCAGCTTATTTTTATTTTATCTTTGTACAATCTTGTTCGGATTAGCTATTATTAGTTTAACTTTGTTTGCTTTTAGCTAATAGATATCTTATTTTCTATTGTTTTGTTCAAATTTTAACTTTGTGTTTGTAGTGAAAAGGTGTCTATAAATTTATCGTTTTCTAGCTGCTATTTTACCTACTATAGGATTTTAAATGTTGTATCTAATCTTTCATTTTTAATTTTCTAATATCAAATTTCAACTTATGCAGTATATCACGCAATATTTTAATGTGCAATAGAAAAATTAATATATTTTGAGGTTAATGCAAACCATTATTGCTATGTAAACCAATTAATCCAATATAATTTATAAACAGGAACATGCATTACCTTGCTATGTAAAACGTATATTAGAAAAATAATAAACTGTTTTGTTCATTTACTACTCTATATACTCTAAATCAAAATAAAATAATTATTTTCATATAAAATCAGTTAACCCTCTGTCGCCTAAAACGGTTTTAATAACGTCGTTGACTACGGGGTGAGTCAAAATCTTTAGTAAAAAATAAACTAAATATTATTTACAACATTACTTGAATGTAGTTTATTTTATTTATATAAAAATTATGATAAAATACAATACTACTGGCAAGTAATGTTGTGCACAATATTTAATTTATTTTACAAAAATAATGCAGACTTTTGTCTGACGTGGTGAAAATACAGCTAAGAAATATTTTAAATAAAACCTCTATAAGAAACCATATTTTTATCTAGTTGTAATATTTAAGAACAAAAGTGATTTACAATTTATTATATCACTATCATTTAACCCTTCTACTTCGCACAAAATGTCACAACAGTTCAACATAAATGTTTTCTATTAATATATTAAAAATGTTGCATAGGTACCTTGGAATGTAAACAATTTCTATAAAAAATCAATAATGAGGCTGATGATGTCATTAGGTCCAAATATTAAAGTTTGTCCGACTGACTTCAAATTTGATGTGTAGTCCACTAACAACCACAAATTCATAGTCTTTTGAAAAATAATGATTATCGATTACACCAAAATCAATAACTGTATGTACATACAAATTTGTTTGCAAACTAAGTATAATTATGTATTAAGTATGTATATATAACACTATTTTGGACTATAGAAATTATCTTGCTTTAGTGCATGACTTTATATAACTCATAAATAAAATTGAATAAAAAATGCAAAATATAGGCTGTCCCGTAAAAAAATGCGTT
>JAUYWI010085708.1:0-12730 GCA_034780595.1 Parotoplana pacifica
CTTATTCACCCCCACCCCCCTTATTCGATAACTACTCATGACTATCATAATCAAAAGCTTTAGAATAATCTATGAAGCACATGTAGAGTAGTAATTTGTGCTTTATAAAATTTTCACTATTTGTCTAATAGTAATATTGATCAGATGTTCCCTGGTGCTCCTATCATCCATAAAACCAGCTTGTTCCTTTGCAATTCTGAAGAATATTTGTTCTTCATATATTTGATTATTGCTAGGAGGATCTTGCTAGACTATCAGGCTAATTGTTTGGTAATTAAAGCATTCTTTAATACTTTGCTTTTAGGCCTTGGACAATTCTAAGGACTGGAGCAAAATGGTAAAAAGAAAGATAAAAAACTTTTATCTATATTATTAAATTAAACATTATTCATCTTAACATTTGTAACGATTCTGTAATCAATCTCTCAGTATTTTCTTAAGGTGTTATCAAATAAAATATAGTATTTCATGGATGTAATTGATAGTTATTATTTAACAAGAAATATATCAAATTCATTGTGAAAAAAGATGATCCAATTCTATTTCATTGTAGTGTATTGGTAAAGTAGTGATTTTGTAGTAACTGTAGTAAAACTTATTCAGTCAACCAAGCAGCATTTGTCTTAGTTATCTATTTCCCTATTTATCATAGATAAAATTTAGTTAGTCTGATCACATTTAGTCAAATTTTTGCAATTAGTTGCAGTTGTCTGATTGGATTCACTCCAACAACTGTAAATGTATTAACATAAGTTTAGCTTGTTATAGTTGATTACAATAGCATTTTGTAACTAAGTGAACCAGGGAAACTCTATAAGCTAAAACAATTTGGTACAAATATTGTTTTGTTGCTATATAAAATTATTCATCAATATTTAACTTAAATATAAAATATGTTATAATATTGTGAAAAAACATTGAAAGCTTTCATCTAGCAAAAATCAAATTGAAAAATGTTCATTAGTGTCATATTTTATAGATATAGGCTAGGAATTTATATCTACAAAAGTTTGACTAAATACCTATTTATATAAGGTTAAGATGCTTATACACTATAAAAATACTTTCTTAAGTATATGCTCACCGTAGATTCAAATACTGTAATCAGGGAAGGCGAATTATCCATTTATTAAATAAAAACATAAAATTTAACAGTTGAAACAAAATAAATCGATAATTTTAAAAAACGCAGTATTTGTTCAATAGTGATAGTCATACTAAACAAAGTTGTTTTAAAAAAAAGTAATCAACAGAATTATAGCTCAATTATATAATTTTATTATTATCCAAAATACTTATTACAGTCTACATTTTTTTTAAATTAGTTTAAATTATGAGATATTATTATGTAAATTATGTATATTAAATTATAATTAATTATTTAAATCTATATTTGATGACAGTGTTTTGTGAAATTATATAAAACAATACATGACCCTGTAAAATATAACCCAATTTGAATTACATCAAAATTTAAAAAAAGTGACAATTCTCAAAAATATTTGTTTCAGTGCCCAATCCGGTGTAATTTAGTTTGGTTATGCTATAGAAATGGATGATAGAGATGAATCAGAGATTGATACTAATAGCTATGAGTTTCTTAAAGTGCGAAAAGTTATTCAAGATCCAACTGCTTTTACTGAATGGTCTCAAAAAAGATTTGTTTGGGTTGCTGATGAAAAAGAAGGGTTTGTTTCAGCAAGTATTGTGGAGGAACACAGTGAATCATATGAGGTTCAGTTAGTGGAATCTGGTATAAGGCTTACAGTACCAAAAGATGATGTCCAGAAAATGAATCCACCAAAATTTGAAAAAACAGAAGATATGGCCAGTCTTACTTGTTTAAATGAAGCCTCTGTTTTAAACAATATGAGAGAAAGATATTTTTCTAATTTAATTTATGTAAGTATTTATATGTAGAAAAACTTTTTTATTGTATATTTTATTGATAAATACCAACTCAACTGACTATAAATAAATTACTCTGACCAAATAAAATGGTTTAGATTTACAATGCAAGATATAAAATTGCAAACTCACCTTGACTACTATCAATGCAATTTGTCAATATGGAACAATAGAATTTTTTTAAACAACTTGGCACCAGATCACCTGGTTAATAAATATATTAAAAACAAAATAATTAGATGAACAATAAACTGACTAGTCAATACTTACTTTTACTGTCATCTGGTACTACTATAATTGTCAAAATGACCTATTTCTTAGTTGATATTATTTAATTACCTTGGCATCAATGCAATTGTCCTAAATATCACTAAACTTTTTAGTCAATATTTCACAGTATGATCTGATTGGTTGATAATTTATCAACTAACTACAAGTATGTCCAAATAATATATTTATTAATAACTTTAACATAAATACCAATTATTTTCAAAATAAAAAATCCTTGAACTAAAGTAAATACAATTATAAATTAATAATCTTTTTGACTAAACAAAAATTAGTTTTCTCTTTTTTCATTTAACTAAACATCCAAAAATTACTAACACATGTATTTCCAGAACAAACAAAAAATTATTTTCATTAAATTCTTGTTTATTAATTTTATACATTCAAATATTATTTTCTTATATAAAACTACAAGTATGGAATTTATAAAGCAAAACATAAGAAGTTGATGATTTTATTTCAATGTCTATAATTACCTTATTTATAGTGGAATTTGGAGTAATTCTAGACCAATTGGTAAGGGTAATTCAAATATTAAAATTGATTATCATTTCCTTGTAGGTTACTTTAGAAATTCATTCAATAGTTAATTAATATAACTCATACCATATCTGGACCCAGACAAATTTTTCATAAATTCTCAAAAAAATTAGATATCAATGGATTAATTGTAATTATTTGCTAAAAAGTATAGAATTAAATTAAGTATCTGTAATACCTACATAAGCTGTATAGTTAATCTATGGAATTAGTGATTAAACATGTATAAAATAGCTACATGTTTTAAAATACATGTACTAACATTGAAAGGTTGTTGAAATGAACTTTAGAAATAAACTAGACATGTTAATAGTTATACTGATTCATTGACCATATATTTGTATTTGTGTTACTTATTATCCTTACCAGTCATATTCCATACTTAGTAAAAGTATAAGCTGGCCTAACACACTTATAAAATATGACTTCAACATAAAAACAGCATCCCTTTAAGTTTAAATCAAGACTATATAATCATGTGCATCTTGTAGCCATTTTCAATATTGTTTTGATACTAAGATGTATTCTACAATTGGCATCATATGCTTGGTCACCAAATACAACTATAAAGTTAATTATATAAATATACTATATTGGCAATCTGAACTAAGACAGATTTAAACTTTTACTTGGGGCTACCATCAAAATATACTTATTTCTTTCTTTAAACTATAATATTTGAGTGGATCTATTTGTAATATATCAGATGGTTTATAAATCATTAATTAGTTCAAGATCTGCAGAGGAGTAAGACAGAGATGCATTATTTCACCAACTTTATTCAACACATATGCTGAAGACAGTATGAAGGAAACCTTAAATGACTGTGATGGAGGGAAGAGGAGAAATAATCTATAGTTTGCTGATAATATGACACTGTTTGCTACAAGCAAAGATGACCTCATGTGCATACTAACCAACATTAAACATGCAAGTGAACCATGTGGGCTCTTGCTAAACAAGAAAAAGACCAAAGTTATGTTTAATTGATAAACACAGAAGAGACAACACAAAATTTCTTTGGGAGGTGAAAAGATGGAAGAGGTTAAAGAAATCATATATATGAGCTCACTACTAACACAAGAGTATGCTGTACTTCTGAAATCAAGTGACAACTAGCAGCAGCACACATGGTCATAATGTTTGGAAGAGTAAAGGAATTGGCATTATTTAAAGGTTTAATTACTCACAAATTGTACAGTGGCCATGTATGAATATCAGTCCAGAGCAATTATGAAAAATTATGAAAGAAGATTAGATGCTTTAGAAAAGTGTGTTTTTATAGAGAGTTTTGAAGGTGTCTTGGATAGATTCTTCATATGAAACTGGTTTTCTGAAAGTGCAATACTTTGGACATGTGATGAGACATGGTGATTTTGATAAAGAGATTATTCAGAGATCAGTAAAAGGAAAAAGGTGAAAAAGAGGCCAGAATGACATGGAATAAAGATAAAGAATGGACAGGCCAAAGACTTGCAGAGACATTTCAATTGGCCCTGGACAAAGAAATAGTACACAACCATGGTGGCCAGAACAGTACTTTTTATGCTACCTGACTGCAAGAGAGTTAGTTATTACTTTTTATTTTCCATTGACTTGTTTTTTTCTGCCCAAGTTGGATTGCCTATCTAAGTATATCTATATAATTTAATATTGATACTCAATGTTGGATGTCAATTTTTTAAATATTTTGCTAAATATTTTTACTAAGATTAATTAATTTAATGGTGTCAATTACAGGATTAGAGGGTTCCCTCTCTGGATTTTTGTGAAGTTTCTTTCTGATTTTGAATTGGTCTGATTAAGAACATAAAGCCATTAATTAAATATGGGGTTGGAATTGTGACTTACTAATTGACATCAAACATATTTGTAGAATTTCCCCCCACCAAAGGTTTTGCTCCTTAACCCTACTAGGGATTGCTCTCCCAGGCCTGCCACACTGGTTGACTAGAATGCCTTTGTTGCACTTGTCTCACAACATATGGCCATCTGGATTTTTTGTTTAACCCTCTAATGCTAAAGTTTTTATTTTGAAGAATTTTAATGATATTTCAGGTTATATGAATAGTGAGCAATAGTGAGTAATAATTTTTTAAATTTATTTATGACACCCTATATAAACATTAGATGTCATAAGATTATAAGACTTTTAAAAAAATCTTTATTCACAACACAAACATACATTTTGTCCTATGGGACATATATGTCCCTTATCCATTAGATGGTTAAAGGAGCAGGAACCCTGCATTAATTTTTATAGCAGACATTGTTAAAACATTTATATTTGGCATTCAAGAAATATAGGTATATAAACTGTTGCTGTAAAATAAGCTATATGAACTAATAAAAATTGATGAATTGAACAAAAAGTATTTTTGCATTATTTTTTACCATTATATTTTACCATTTTGACCATTTACAGTTTCAGAAATAACTGATTTGGACTTGGGTGATTAACCCTTTCTCTGCTGTCCATTTTAACTTTCAAAATGCTTTCCATTACTTGGTGACTAATTCAACACTTATTTTATAGCCTGTGCAGAAATTTATAACCCATACATCTATTTTTTCACTTGAGATGGCATGAAACACATGTGAAGACAGAATCTAATTGTTAGGCAAATTTTGAATAGGATCACATTTAATGAGGATGTTTTAGACCCATCCTTCAACATAGAAAGTGTTAAGGAGCAAATCTATACTTTTTTATATAAGTTTCTAATTGGGACATGGGTGTTATGGGACATCAAACATGAAAATCACTTTACATTGAATTAATTTACATAACCTTGAATTTCTGGAAATTTAGGATTTTGAACATGGGTGACTACAGCCATCCTAATTTTTTATGGTGTATGGGACCATAGCTGGCAATAAAAAAATTGGACATGGATATTGAGTGTTTTAAGCAGCACAGTCAAGTAAATGTTTTATATTCTAAAACAAACACCCAACTAGTTTATAATTATTTTGGTGCTTTAGATTATGTTTTTAAGATAATCTAACTACCTACTATACTATTTGAACCAAAATTTAATCTTTTACATTTGGACTGACTGATTATAATTAGTGACACCAAAGTTATTGGTTTATTCATTTGAACAAATCATTTAACTTGGGTCTGCATGGTAGATAGTTAGATTATGTGAAATACATTAAAAAAGAATAGAATTTAAACATTATCTTTCTATCAATGAATATCATTTCTATTTGGTTGGGATAATTTTCAATTTTATTGGGCTAAAAAAACAAACAGTTGTGTATCTGTCAGGGGGAGCACAGAAGTCTAATGGATCTTTCATGTAGTAGTACTTTGCTAGAGATTATCTGAAACTTTCAGAACATGTTTATGATATTTTTGGTCATCTGTAGTGTAAATTTGAAGACATGAGATCCACTAATGTAACTTAAAACAATTATTTTGAACATTTTCTCTTAGCGCCTAGTAGATTTAATATTTTTCTTTTCTACCTTTTGATTTAATTAGTGGCCATTTTGCCTTTTACAGTTTAATTAATAACTAGATTGTGGAAAAGTGATAGTTATGTTCACATAAAACTTGTATAATCTCACTGCTGAGGGTCCTAAATCTCACACCATATTTCTTATTATTATTTTCCATTTAAATTTTTATATTTTTCATTTCTGACTTGACTGTTTTATGCTTTTTGATTTTTAGTTTTCTGATGAACTTGATAGTACTTATAATCACCAAGCTTTGCTGATAATCTTAGAACAAGATGTGTATGATTACATACTTTTAATTTGATCTTGAAGAATTGTTTTTCTATGTTGAAACCATATTTTTACACATCTTTTGGTTAGATTATTCATTTCTATGATAGTACTGTCAAGGGCTTGCATGATTTTAATTTATTATTTTTTAATTTTATAGGTTTGTTGCCATAAAGTTTTATTTTACATAATGCCTGTATACTAATAAGAATGTCCCTAGGTTTTTATCATACTTTGTACAGATGATTGGCTCATGCAAATGAATGTTTTTTCAAATATAAATTATATTTAATTAATTGGAATATCCATGCTTTTAGTTAGATGCTGAGAATATTTAGTTTGTAATAATTCATCAATAACTTTTAAAAAATTACTGCCATTTGAAAGTGGAGTAGTTGAGATTGAGAGCATGCTCTAAGTTGGTAAAAGATGAAGAGGTGAAAATGTAGGGAGGAAAGCTTAATCAGATTGAGGAAAAAATGTTTTCTGAGAATAGGTTACATTAAACAAATGATAGAAACAAATTAAATGTCATTCTGAAGATATTAAATGGCCTGGCCACTTCCAATGCCCATGTCTAAGAATATATGGGATAAATGTGCTGACATTGAAGGGCTCTACCTCTCCTTCTGTGGACATAACACTGCTGTATACTGGTAAAAGTATGGATGAGTCTGTGTCCACTATTTTGTCAGTCTACATCAGCAGCATTATGTCCACCAAAGAGGAGGTACAGCCCTTCAACATTAGCACATATTTTTAGACATAGAACTGTACAAAATAACTACAACTACAGTGTATGTAAGTACAGCTAGGAATAAACTGAAAATGTGATTATATTCTTTGATAATTTAATATCCATAGTTTAGGATAATACCATAGAATCTTTACTATTCTGGTAGGTTATAGACCAAACAGAGCTCAAACCAGTTAGAAATTAATTTTATTACTTCCCTATCTACAATTAAACCTTTTTTGGCTAATATATTCTGAGTGTTCCATAAGTAATGAGAATGTAAGTTTATTTATATAAGAGGTATATTTACAACAATAAGTATAAGTTTATTTTGGCAGTAGTCCACAAGATTTTGGACTTCCTTTTTCAAGGAATTCTGTGGTAGTCCCTTTCTTATCATTGAATTTCCAATTTGCAAAATCAGATTTGATCCAATTCAATTGAACACTAATCTGTCATAAAGATTCAGGTTGGGACTCTAGGAATGTTGGAACATAGTTGTCATCTTTCTGTTGATCAGATTTTGCTTTTCAACTCTGGAAGAATAAGGGCTTGCATTATTCCATTGCCACAAAAGAGCATCTAGATGAATGGGTTTTGAATCAAGAGTCCTCCACAGGTCACCAGTGTGCTTAATAAAGTCAATAATGGTATTACTGTCACAGTTTCACCATTGAGGGATCACAAGAATCAAAAATTGCTTGGTGGGCATGAAGGCAAAAAGCAACATCACTTTCTTGTCAGATATGGAGGTTTTTTCATTTGAGATTGCTGTAGATCAACAACCTGGGAAGAGAATTGTTCTGTGCAAAATAAATATTTGACTTTGTTCTGCATAGCTGTCAACAATGCAAAGGTTTTTGTCTTGAGGCTGAGCTGGCCATACATATATGACATCAGACGCCATTCATGAGCAGTTTAGTGACAGATGAAACAGTCTGGAAAACTGTATGATTTCATCAATTTGCAAAATGCAACACTCGAGATGCAGTCATCCGACTTTGAAGAATGGATAAGTGAAACATTACCATATCAATTAAATCAGATGGTGTGGAGTGTGCTCATTTATGGGAATTTCAATTTTTTCATTTAAATCGAAACATGTTTTTCAAGAGTTCATTTTAAGATGAAGATTTTTTTAACTTGCATTTCTTCTGGTGCCAAAAAAAGCACCCCAGTTTATGGCAAGCCTTGCCCATCATTGACTGAAACATTTTATTCATATACTGGGCTCTCTATTTGCTTATCATATTAATTATAAATTAGCAATTTTCTCAATATATTTAAAATTTCTCAAAAATGACAAAAAATAATAAATTACTCTGTTGCTCAATTTTTTTTACAAATTTAATATATAGGGTGTCCGCAAAGTTTGTATACAGTTAATATACAGTGATTTTTTATTTCACTTGTAACAATGAACAGTGAAATTACCTGCCTTCATTGTTCTACCTCTAAAGTGTGTTCTTTAAAAGAAATCACTGTATATTAAATATTTCTTTAATCTGGACTAATAAAATGTTTTAGGTTTTTATTGATTTCTGAAAAGTTCCATTTGTTCTTTTGTCATATTATGGTGGTGTGGACACAGGTGACAGGTATTGAAACAGACTAAACTATGTTTTGTAAGTTGACCAATTAGTTTAGCAACATTATAGCTGGTCTAGTCGACACCATTTATTGCTACATACTAATTTTGATAATTGATTTAAATTGTGCACTTTTAACAGCACACAGAATGGTGACAGTTTTACTAAAATTTTGATGCCACTGTTGTTATTTACTAGTGTTAGGCCAACAACACATAATACATGCTGCATTTTGCTCCTATATTGCAGACCTATTCTGGCCTGTTCTGTGTGGTTGTGAACCCCTACAAACGCCTTCCAATCTATTCAGACCAGATTATCGAGTGGTATCGGGCTAAGAAGAGGCACGAGCGCCCTCCCCATATCTATGCTATTGCTGATGGATCATATCGTAGTATGCTACAAGGTCAGTGTTGGCTGGACAGGTTTTTTTATATATTAAGCTAAACTTAGACGGGAAGCTTGGCTCCAGGGAGATAAACTGGAACACGAGCTCTACATTTTCCCTGGAGCCAAGCTCTCTATGTATGTTGTGGTTTAAAATAGTTTTGTCTCTTTTGCCATTTATTTTTTGAACTGCGTAATTTTTAGCATAGTCGATTGTACTCTTAAAAATTCCCAATTGTTTCTCAACATTTTATGCATGAGCTTGAGTTATTTATTTTTGTATATGACTTCCACTATTTTGATAACAGACCATGGTTTCCTCTTATCTATAAATTTTCATTATAACGATTCCCGTTGAAGAGCTTCGCATTCAGAATTATATCAAAAAAGATAATTTTGCTTCAGCAAATGATGCTGGATTTTTATTATTGGCACAATATTGCACTACCACAATTCAATGAACAAAAGAAGTGTCTGAATTTCATTTGTTGATAAATGTCATTAATTGGTGATATAATTTATCTGTTACTTTATTTGTCTATACTTCTACTTCTACGTAGGGTACATCTGTAATCGCTTGTGAGTTGTGCCAAGTTCGATACATTGTGGCTGAAATTAACTTGTGACATACGAAACAACACTGCATATTGCCATAAAAATTAACGAGTTTTTTTAAGTAAAATGATTTTTTAGGACGAAAAGCCAGTCCGTATTTGTTCGCTGTTTTAAAGAGGATTTGATAAGTTAATTTCTAAAATTTTAATAATGGGACCTCTGTGCCATTTTAGATAGACAGAGATAGCGTCCGTTTATAATTAGACATATATTTATTTTGTACTTTTATCTTATGTACATGCTCACTAACACCAAACATGGAAGCGAGTCACAGAGGGCTCTTACTAAGCGACAAGAAGTCGTGGTAGTTGATAAACACAGAAGAGACTACACAGACTTCATTTTGGAAGATGAAAAGATCTCAGCAGGTTAAAGAATCCGTATACTTGGGCTCAGTTATTAACACAAGTGGAAGCTGTACTTCTGAAATCAAAGTCGGCTAGCAACACCACACAAGGTGAATAATGCTTGGAAGAGTAAAGGAGTTGGCATTAATTAAGTTGAAGATTCGACTGCGCCGTGTCACAGCTTTTACAGTCGCCATGTATGGATGCGGTTCCTGGGCGATGAGGAAGAATGCTGACAGGAGAGTGAATGCTTTTGAAATGTGGGTGTCTTGGACATACTGGGAAACCAACCACTGGGACCTTCAGACCATTGGTACTGAGATGACTCTTCGTAGGCAAATGGCTCTCAGGAAACTGGCGTTACGTTGGGCATGTGATGAGACGAGGTGGTTTTGATAAAGAGACTATTGAAAGATAGTAAACGGAAAAGGCAAAGAGGAGAGCCAGAAGAGCATGGAAGAAAGACATTATAGATCTGCACAGACATCTCAATTGGCCCTGGACAGAGAGAAATGGCGCGCAACCATTTTGCATTGTTTATTGATAATTACTCTTATCGTTAGTTCGTTACCAAATGAATTCAGGTTTAGTGACCTTTGTTTTCAACAACCTTTTTGCTGTAAAAAAGTAACCTTGAAAAACTGGACTGATTTTCAGGGATACACTGTCTTTGACCTTGTGTTTCTATAGTTTCTCTAGACAATGCATTCTTCTGGTTTTGATTTTCATTGCTTAAAGTGGTACAACTCTGGTGTAAGTATTTGGAAATTTAGGCCAACTCCAACTGCCTGCACACAACACCAACTGTTTCAGAATGACCTGGAAATTGTTTCTTATTAGTTTCTAAGATGTTAAGGTAGAGAGAGAGAGAGAGAAGAGGTGTACCTACTCGATGTCATGATGAATTTGAAACTGATTTTTGTGTTTGCCGCGTCCTAATTTTGCACTAGCTGAATTTATTTATTATAATATTTGTAAGATACATAATATGCGTAGAGGTATGCAATATTACGGTGGTTGTGTTGTGGGTGAAACCTATGAGGAGATAGATGAGTGATTTTTTTTATTATTAGCAAGTGTGCGTATATGTTCATATTTCTGTGCTGTGCTACTACTGCTAGTCACATGTACAGCATCCTATTCAACTGTTGTCACTCGGAGGTGAATAGGATTAAAGTAGGTGCTGGGTGTGAATAGCCGGATGGTGTAAACTCCATTGAATTTGCCTATATGGTGGTTGTATGGTTTTATTTATAACCATATTCTTAGTCCAAAGATATCATAGGAATGTAGAGGTTTAATTCAGTCAGCTAGAGGTATCACTGCATGTTTATTAAACTGTGGGTTATATTTGAGGTAATTTAAACGAATCATGTAATCGTTTTAGCACTTTTCTCTTTAGAAGAGATCGAAGCAAGCAAATCGCCTCGGTGTTGTTGTTGTTCACGGTATTGCCTGGCTTGCCCTGCTGTCAAGTAGTAATGGGCATACCACGAATTGTACCTAAAAATGGACTTGCAGTGTGATTTGCATCCATTTATGGGGACTCTCTGAGATTGTTTTTATATATATGTGAATAGGCTTGCTTGACCTACACCTGCCTATCTACTTATTCAGTAATTTGAGATCTCATGTTTGGCATTTGTCTAAATATGTTGCCACAGGCCACTTTTAAAATTTCTGTATATTTAATTAAGAAATTTATATCTGTCTGGCTTCACAGAAGTCTGCCGCGGCTGCTCGTTTAGTTGTGTTTTTTTGCCCTCTTTTTTTACAAGAAATATTTTACACAACAATTTAGGTTAATATTTCTTTTTTGTATGCTGCTGCGAGTGTAATTACTATATTAAGCGAAATCACTTGCCAATTTCAAAGGAATGTTTATCTTTAAAAAAGAAGATATTTCTCGGTCAAATAATAGCAGCTACACATTCTATGGAAAATTCCATTGAAAATTCTTTAGAAATTACGCCCCCTACCTTCTTCCACTGCTGTTTCGTTATTTTTGAGAGTATACTTTTCTCACAAGTGACTGTTGAAATGACTTTTTTGGGGGGTGGGCAAGGTCATTTCTTTTTGCCAGGGCTGTGAACAAACATGGAGTTGAAATGGAGCAGAGTTGAGAAAAGTATCCAATTGTGTGCAAATTAATTGGCGAGGTATAAATCTGAAATATCTTGTAAAAATTTTAAGGTGTCAAATAGTTATGCCCAAAAAACTGCCTTTTCTTCTACCTCCTCAATGTTAAAAGGTAGAAGTACTCATAGATATCGTGCCTACCATCTCCAGAATGTAAACATAGATTTCGAAAGGTACAAAATTCTATGAAATTTAAAAAGAGACGGATCACTGTATAATTATTGCTCCTGTGAAATCTTCAATATTTCAACTGTTTTTAATCAAATAAAAAAAGTTCCATAAAACCATGACAATCTATCTATCTGTGTCGGAAGTATACAGTTCCATGCGATGTTATGGACTGGTCAAATTTGAAATGCATCAGGATATTGAAATTCTGACGACGACAGTAAATATAATAATTTTTTTTGCCTAGAATAGTGATAAGAGGGGAGGGGGGTTAT
>JAUYWI010085719.1:0-12729 GCA_034780595.1 Parotoplana pacifica
TGTTAATAAAATTCTTATTTCAATATTCCAATTTTTCATAAAAATCGGACATAACTTTCCGAACAACCTAATATATAAAGGTTCTACTTTTCTTTTCTTTTGAGCTATTTTCTTTGCCTTTTATATATCGTTTTTTGAAAAGTTTATTTTTAGCTCTTTGTTTGATGAGTTTATTAATTTATTAAATATTTCAATTTCTTCTAATGTTATTTCTTCTTCTAATTTAGCTTTTTCAGAAAACATAAAAACTTTATTTAAAGTATCAGTTATTAAATTACTTTTGTCTTCTTTTTACCAGTCAAACCTACAATAATTATATTATTTGTTAAAGTTTAAGAAGTGCCAATGGCGAATAAAATTATTGGAATAAAAATTGGAAGTGTAACACCGGTAACTATTGCTGAAACACCTGTTGCACAATTTAGAATAACTGAAATAATTTTTTAAAAGTTGAGTCAGCTTTTTTCCATTTATTTTCTCATTTTTGATAATGAAATAATTCCTTTTTAAGTTTCTATTTTATCTAACATATAATTTGATCTAGTTAGAAATGGATCTAGATCTTTAATGTTTGGATAAATGTTTTCCCTCATATTTTTTTTAGAGAAAAAACCATTTTTTTCTATTCCTATTATTGTTTGAATAAACTATATTCCAAAAAATGTAGGTACTTGATGTATGAGAAAAAATATTTAAAAAAAATTTCCATGAACTTTTGTTGTGGGTGCAACAACAATAATTTTCTCATTTGGGGGATTTCTATCCATGGCTGTAAAGGGTTGTCCATGTTGATTTATCGTTGCTTGTTTGAAGTAAAATTTTAGAAAATAGGTGATGTGAGTTTGATAGGAATGATATTTTTAATTCTTTTAACACTAATCCTTCAGATAATTTTGGTTTAGGATGAGTAATAACTATTGAAGCTGACTCAATTTTTGGGGATGTCCAATAAGTTTTTGGATCATTATCAAACATTTTTGATTTGGCAAATCCAGTATGAAATGTGGAACTTACGGTATTTTGCCCTGGTTGAATGGTTTCATTTGGATAAAAATTTCTAAGAATATTCTTTGTTAAATTTAATACTAAAGTTGTTTGATCATCGACATATTTTTTAGAAGTGTTAGAATATCTATTAATTGAATCATCAACATATTTTTTAGAAGAATTAAAAGATTTATCAATTGAATCATCAACATATTTTTTCGTTGTATCATTTTTTTAGAGTCAATATAATTTTTAGTTGAAATTGTTTGAGTATCGACATATTTTTTAGTTGTTGCATTATTTTCATTTATAGGATTTTTAAGATTAATAATGGAGTTATTATTCATATTAATATCTTCTTGTAGTGTATCTCCATATTGATTTAAAAAAGTTGGTTCTAATTGATTTTTATAGAATGAATATTTATTTTTGTTGGATTATTATTTGAGGTTGCTCCAAATCTATTTGACATTATTTTTAGAACGAATTTTTTTATTTTGTTTTTATTTTTTGTTCAATCTTCTTCAAATCCTAATATTGTTTGAATAGAGTAAACTCCAAACAATGTATATTCTGTGTGATTAAACTGAATTTTAAAATATTTTGCAAAAATGTTATAAGAAGGTTTAAAAACAATTAGTTTTCCATCGGTTGGTTGTATTGGATCAACGGTATCAGGATCAATTAACAGGTTTTTGATTGATACCCAATTTATTTTATCGTTACTTCTAAATAAAAAACAATTTGAATATACGTGATTTTGATTTTTTTAATGATGTACTAAATTCTTTTAATACAATATGTTTATATGCAGATGGGTTGGGATGAGTAATAATTATTTCATCGGTTTTACCTTTTACGTTTGACCAATATGTTGTTGGATTATTATCAAACATTTTTGATTTATCATAACCAGTATGAATTGAATAAGTTGAACTTACACTATAATAATATGGATGAACAATTATATCTGAAAAAAATAATTTGAATAATTCATAAACATAATTTTTAGTTGTTGCATCAGTATCATTTGTTGGATTTTTTAAATTTGTAATTGAATTATTATTCATGTTGAGATCACCTTGTAATGTGTTTCCATGTTAATTTATAAATGATAGTTCTAATTGTTTGTTTAAAGAATAAATATTTGTACTTGCTCCAAATCTGTTTGACATTTTTTAGAAAAGAATTTTTAATAATTACTCTAAACCTATTGTTGTTTGAATAAAATAAACACCAAAAAATGTATTTGATGAATGAGAAAACTTTACTCTAAAATATTTTCAACATATTTTTCTTTGTGGTGTAAATACAATTACTTTTCCATCGGTTGGTTGAATTTTTGGTGGTTCATATGTAAAATATTTTGTAGTTAAAAAGTTTTGAGAATTTGTCCAATTTATTTTATCATCACTTGCTTCAAATGAAAATGTTGAATATATATAAACCCAATTCTTTCTTACTGCTATTTTAAATTCTTTTAAAACATATGTTTCGTATAAAAATGGTTTATGATGTTTTATGGTTATTGTTGCAGATGTAATTTCATGACTTGACCAATAAGTTGTTGAATCATTATCAAGCATTTTTGATTTATTATGTTCACTGACTGTCATAAGTTGTACTTACAGAATAGTTATCTGGTTGAATAATTTTATTTGGAAAGAAAGATCTAATATATTTATCAACATATTTTTTAGTTGTTGCATCATTATCATTTGTTGGTGATTTTAAATTTGTAATTGTGTTATTGTTCATGCTTAGAGGTCCTTGTAGTTTATCTCCTTGTTTATTGACAAAAGTTGGCTCTAATCTATTTTTTATGCTGTGAATGCTTACTTTATCATCGTCGTTATCCAACGTTGTTCCAAAACGATTAGACATTTTTTATAATAATTTTTTAGAAATCAGTTTTTTGGAGTTCGTTTGCATAGAATTTTCCAAGGTATTTTTCTCCTTCAGAATCTTTGACTTCGTAGGTAATTGGAGAAGTTTTGTTAATTTTGAAAATTGTGTAAATATCTTTTGACCACTGTTCAGTGTAACCTTTTTTAAAAGTTTGTTTTTTAATATCTTCGAGTTTGAGTTTAAGTTTATGTCTGTGAAGTCTAACTCTATCTTCTAATTTAAATTTAGGTGTTTTTCGAATCTTTGGATTGTTTTCATTGTTGTAATTATGTTCATAGATAGTTTGTGCAATTGAGTCTGGATCTAGAGATGCTTTCGTTGGAGTTGTTTTAATTGATGAGTGAATTTTGTTGTTGTAAGTATCGAGAACGTTTTCATAATTTTGTAACCACTTTTGATTGCCTTGATCTGTGAATTCTTGAAACATTAATGTTTTAAATGTTCTATTGAATCTTTCGATTACAACGGCTTTTCCTTTGTTGTGAGTTGAGTATGTTTCTATTTTTTCGAGAATTTTTAATTTTCTTTTCAAAAGTTTATGGAGTGGGAGAAATTTTATGTTGTTAAAACATCCGTCTTTATCAACCCATAATTTCTTTGGATACCTATGAGATTTTTTTATTATCTTTTCAAAAGCTTCATTTACTACAATTTTGTTTTTATTTTTGAGAGGTATGACCCAAGCGAATCTTGTGTATAAATCGATTACTGTTAGACAGTATTTGAATCCTTGTTCTTGTGGCCAAATGTCATCTTTGTTGAAGACTTTTACTTTTAGTAAGTTGTGTGGTTTTTTGTATTGTCTGTGAAGTTCTTTTGAAAGTTTAACTTGTCCACCTGTTTTTATGAATTGTCTAGCTTGTAAAATTTCTTTATCCAAGTTGTAGATTTCATTTGTGTTTTGAAAGAAGATGTCGTTTTCTTTGTACTTCGATTGAGTGGTGTCAATTATTAATGCATAGTCTGATTGAATCATTTTTAAGAGTGGTTCGTTTTAAAATAATCCAATGTGAATTATAACGTTACAAGTTTTTAATTCTTTTAATAATTGTTTTGAAAAGTTTGGATAAGTTTGTTTGAAGAATTTTACAGTTTGTCCATTTGGATGTTTCATTCCATTTTTCAAATTGTTCTCTTCGAGTTGATTAGTTTGTTGTTCGAATTCTGAAATTGAAGATTGGAAGCCTAAGACATTAAGAACTCTTCTGAGAGGATAAACTAATTCTCTTTCTTTTGCATAATCTATTTAGATGAATTCTTTTATGTCTTTTAAAATTAAGATGGGAGAAACATCTAAATCGCATCCGATGTAAACTGCTTTAGGTTTTGTAGTTGAAAGTTTGTTGAATAGTATTTTGTTTACAAAGGTTCCACCGAATCTAACTTTGGTTCTTAGAATCTTTTGAACGATCATACTTTTTCTTTTTTGTTTGAAAGTTAAGTTGTTTAATGAACTTAGTTTTTGAATCATTACATTGTCAGCAATGTGTTTTTTTTCTAGTTTTTCTTGATTGCTTAGATTAGAGTTTTCTATGTCTCTGTATTGAATGTCGTGCCAATAAGCTATAGCGTCAATTGGATCAACTGGTTTAGACCATTCTTGAGGTTGATCGTTTTCATCTAGTCTAATTTGTAATTGAGTGTTTGCTCCAGTGAAGTTATCTGTTTCTCCATTTGTGTTTAACCAGTGATATTCGTTGTAAGGAGTTGTTGAGAATCGTTTTAAGAAAGATGAATTTGATAAATGTTTTTGAATGTCTAAAGCTTTACCTTCTTTTGGAATGATGTAATTTGGTATGTTCATTTTTTAAGAATATTTTTTTATAAAGTATCGTTTGTTAGAAGTGGAATCAGTGGAAGTATTGTAGATGGAAGTGGAGTTGTTGTTGTGGTTAAGGTTGTTGTTGGAGTTGAGGTTGTTGTTGGAGTTAAGGTTGTTGTTGGAGTTGAGGTTGTTGTTGGAGTTGAGGTTGTTGGATGATTTGTTAAATCAACGTTTAGTAAAAATATTACAAGGAAGAAAAAATTTACTAACATTATTAAAATTATCCAAACATAAATATATTTATTTTCTTGACAATCTTTTTTGATTTTGTTGAATTGGTTTTGTTTCATTTTTTTTAAATTTATTTTTGGTGGTTTGAGAATTTTGAGTTTTTGTTGTTTTTGTTGTTTTTGTGAATTTAGTGAAATTTAGTCATTTTAGTCGATGGAGGAAAATTTTTTTTTGAAAATGGCTCTGGGAGGGTCTCGCGGTAATACCTATACCACTTAGGTGATTTTCAGTCACATTTTAGAATACCTAAGCTAAGTTATTAATCTGTTTTTAATTTTAGTGACTCTCTATGTATAGTTATTGAATAATAGAGACTCATCTTCAAAATCTGTATTTTTATATACTTTTTATCGAAAACGTATTAATTTATAATGTACACATTATAAATTAATAAGTTCCTTCTAGAAGTTCAGAAACGTTGTAATAATTGAAGCTCATGTCTACCAAATTTGTCGCTATTGCTATTAATATATTTCTTTTGATACAATTAATTTTTATTGAAACAAAACTGGTTAGCGTCATAAATTAAAAAATAAGTAGTTAAAACAAACAGTTAGAAAATTATAAATAATCTTCATTCTAAACGTTTAATGATTCTATCATGATAGTCTAAAATGTAATACAAAACAGAAAAAAAGAGACAAATATTAAATGAACACAAAATTTCAGAAATCTATAAAATGATATTCACTTAGCGTCTGTAACAAAGTGTCCTTGTCAAAAGATTGATATGTAGTGCAATTTTAAATTTGGAATCCAATACATACTTTAGAAGTTTGGATGCATTACATTAAGAGATATCGGCACATTTAAATTTTCATTATTTTACCTCTGTTCATAGAAGAAATAAAAAATGTTTACAAGTACAATTTTCAATATATGTATAACTGAATGCAAGGCTGAAAGTCTTTTTGATTAGATATATGGGCAAATTTTGAGTCTTTTTACTAATTTAACTATTCATAGAAAAAATATTTTGTACATACTAAAAGACCCTTGGCCAAAAACTTATTTTACAAGTACAATTTTCAATGCTTTAGAAAACTGGAAGCGTTTTAGATTTAAAGATATGGGCAAATTTAGATTTTGCCTAATTTACCGCCGTTCATAGAAGAATTAATGTTTTGTACATACTAAATGTTCCCACCTGCCAAAAATTTGTTTACAATTACAATTTTTAATGTAAAATCTAATGCAGTGCTTTTGGAGATCACCTCGAGTGTTAGAATTTATCCCATATCAAGAGAAGTTCTAATAACTGGTGGGGTAATTTCTAACATTTTTAAAACATATTAAACTAGTTAAATAAACTATTTCACACATTGATTTTAAGAAACTTTAGACTATAAATATAATTGAATTATTGTTAGATAATGTTAAAACATAATGAATTATTTAAAATAATGATCTGTAAAAAGTGCATATTGTGTATTTTGTTAATTTTCAAAGAGAACAATGGAGGCAATTAGGGCATTAGGAACAATAAGAACACATTATTTAATCTATCTGATTGCATGCACTCAGTGTGTACCCGGGATCCAAATTTGAAACATTGAATCAATTTTTCTTTAGGGCGGCTTTCAGAAGACAGCTGACCACAAATAGGGAATTCGGCGTCTTCATCATTCATTTTCTCTCTTTGTTTTTGTAATTGTGGGCATGGTCTTGATGTCTGATTTTCGTTAGTTGTGATATTTGACTTCCAAAGCAGCGCATCAATGATGGATGATTCAGTAAGTACCTATAGCTGACTTTTGTTTGCGACGATTGCACCTTCCATTTTTTCTGGTAATGCTTTAGAATTGGACATACAGTTGATGACGAAAACTGATATTGTGCCAATATTTGTGTTGTTGATATAAACTGTCCCTATGGTACAGCATAGGAAGCATAAATAAAGAGGACAAGTGATAAATAAGTCTTCCTTTGCAACTGATCAAACAGAACGGTTGGTTTGCAATACTACTGAAAAATGCGTTTTTAGAGATAGCAATTTAACATTTAGGTACGGTCCTATAAATAGTCTCACTCACTGCTCAGAGAACGGCAGACGACTATTCCCAGATACCGGGGCACACATATACAGAATTGGAATACCATTAATAGTTGGTTAGCTTTTTAGCTATCCTGACCACTCCTGGCTCCTGCTCTAAAAAACGTTTTTAGTAATACCTAGGCTTTAACATTATCAATCATTTGCATAAATGAAATATAGATATTGTCTACTCTATGTTCACATAATATGAATATTTTGATGAGATTAATTTATGAAAAATCAAAATCATGTGTGAGAAGAAATTTTTTTGTATTCTTATTTTTACAAGTTTTATATTTTTGTTGTGCAACACGGGACTTATCAACTTAATTAAAAGATGTAAGAATTGTTATACCTATACTAAGTTTGTTGAGTAATTTTTAAATAAATGAAATAAAATTGTTGGCCTTAGGCAAAAGATTTAAAAAAATAAAAATTTGAAATTTTCAAACCTTTTACTTGTGTTTTATGATCTTAGTGCAGAGTATTTTGTTTATATTCTCAGATTCTGAAAAGACAAAATTAAGATTTACCATATTAAAATATATCTACGTTTGAAACTTTAGTTAAATTCCAATAATATATTTTACTATGTTAATATGGTGAATGCAATATTGCTCAAAATTTGACGTGATTAAGTTATGTTAGTTTTAGGTAGGTACAACATGTTGTTAATAGAAATATTTTAAATAATTTTCTTGTTTGGTTGCAGGCATGCCATTGGGAACACAATGTCGCAAATCATATGAATGCTGCTATTCAAAATGCAATAACGTTGTGTTGAGTTCGATCGGTATCTGTTATTAATAGATATTTAATGTACTTTTAATGAACATTGAATAAGCAATTATAGCATATTATAGAATATTTATTAGAATAAATATGCACTAGATATTCAATAGCTAATTAATGTTTCGCTGATAAACATATTTCTGAAATCTTACCTAGTTACACCGAAGATAAAGGAAAGATATACTCCGCCTTTAGAATATCATTTACCATGAATGAATTGGGCTGAAATGTTTTAAGTAAATTCTTTATAAGAAGTTTCTTCCCCAAATTTACACTAAAAAAAATTTCAGCTCAATCTGACTTATTTAATTTTAGATAGATTATGTCAAAGGGTTTATTAATGGACATTAATAGTGATAGTTTGAATAGTTAATTTTATACCTCAAGCATTCAATAGGTAAGTTCAAAAGAACAGTCCACAGCATTCTCTTGCTGAAAGTCGATATGAATCCTACAATGAAGTTGCGATGCATTCCCATGTGGAGAGATATGTAGTGTAGTTTACCTATTTTGGCTTGAAAACATGGTAGTTTATTATGTATAAAATTATACAACATTCTGCATAAAATTATTAAAACTAAACGATCTTACTCCAGCTGGATTAAGCCTGTAAATATAAATATATTTATATTTAAAAACAGACTCCAATCGAGGACACATTATGAAAGCTATTTATTTGCTTGGGCAGATTGGGATATACCACAAGGGGCGTCAAAATTCACTTTACTGAAAACAATCCTTATTATAAGCCGTATTCTACAGGCTATGTAAATTCATCAAAGTCTCAATGTAATTGTAATTGAAATCAAATTATAAATGGTGCAAACCATTATTTTCAATAGAATGACAGATTGTTAGTTCCATAGAAACTCTTTGGTTTGGTTCATAAGGAAAACTGTTTTTGGTAAGTGACTTTTTGACACAATTTTGCAATTGAGTGTAGAATTAAATACCTAAATCGTTTGGTTTTTATATTACTTATACTTATCTTTAGAGTTTTGTTCTTTGTTTAATGGCTAGAATATACCTACTTTGTGTTTAAAAATTAAATGCTCTAAAAAGTTAGTATATAATATATCAATGTAACAAAATAATGTGCTTTAATTTGATAAATATAAAAAATAAATGCACCAAATACTCTGATTACGAAAGTGAGTATAAACAATAAACATTTCTAGTAGGTCCTATTGTAATTAATAATGGCTAAATAAATGTAATTAACTGTCATTATTTGTATTTGTTACTTTCAGGGGTCCAAAATCATTTTTGGAGCATTTATTCTTTCTAACTTAGCCAGGGTACCTATGCTAAATTTAGTATTTTCTCAAATGTTGTACCTAAATTTTTGTTAAGTTACCCTCTTTTTCAAAGTTAATAAATGAAGAAGTTTTAACGGATATGGATGAAAGAAGGTACCTACTACAATTACCAAGTGTAAGAAAGATTGTATAGATCACATATTGAGAAGAGTTAACATACTAAAAACAGTCATTGAAGGCAGACTTCTAAGAAAAAGAAGCCAAGGCAAATCAAGGAAAAACATGTTAACGGATCTTGTAAGAGTGTCATATTCAGATCTTAAGGAATTGGAACGTAATAGAAAACAATGGTAGAAACTGGAATCCATAGACATGGACCTGTCACAAGGTAGAGAACAAGATAGATAGAAGTTAAATTCATATCTCAATACTGTTTTAAAAATTGTTAATCATAATTCTCTTTACTCTGAATATAGTCATCTTTAAAAAACATTTTAAAATTTACAGTATGCCGCCTATAAGACTACTAATCAAAGCAAAAAAGATATGTATTTTACTCTGAAGATCAATAAATGTCTAGATTCATTTATTTGGCCAAATGCACTCAATAATTTTAAAATTTGACAATTCATGCTCTCGTATTTTAGAAATAAATGAATTGCGAACTTTTTTAATCGATAGCCTTTTATGCTAATTAGGACTGACAATATGTTTTATATGTTCCTAATATGTTAATCAGGACTGAAATATGTTTTAAATTTGTTCTTAATAGGGTGAATTACAACACTGACAGAAAACAGGATAGTTTTTGAGTAGAATAAAAAAACCGATGCATGTGTTTTTTTAAAATTTAATTTAAACAATAGACGGGGAGTTGTTTTACAAAGTAACTGATTTATTTGACAGTATCTTGCAAATGTGTCGTGCATGATCTTTGTCCAAATATTGTTAGAAACGGCTACACAGTTCCCTAAAAATCTAGGCTAGTTCTTAGTCACCCATGTCCAAAATTTTATTCTGCAGATGCTAGTGGGATATCTAAGTCAACTAGATTTAAAACTGATTCATTTGACCGTAGTAGCAAATGTGTAGTGCTTGATCTTTAGAGTACTCATACCCAAATTTTGTATGCTCAGTTACGGCCCCACCCCACAGGATAGCTCTAGTCACTCATGATTTTTGATCGCTAATGTCCCTAATACCCAAGTTGAAATTGTATTGGTTGCCGGTGGGGGCTCCGCCCCATGCCCCTGTAATAATGTAGATGTCCTTGTCAGCCAACTTTAAACGCTTCGTATAAAATGTTCTACTGCACCTATTGTCAATATAATTCATTTGACCAGAATGATCTAATGAATATTATTTTGGCGTCCGCGATCCTTTTTTTCAACATTTTGGAAGCTCGTTTAACTCAAAGACAGTAACACCATAAAAACTAAAATTAGGCGTAACCTGGTAGTAAAGCCTTCAAGCTGTGCACTGAGCAACCAATATAATTTTAACCTGGGTAAAGATTAGGAATAATGGGTGACTAGAGCTATCCTAGATTTTTAGGCTGCTATGGGTCCGTAACTGGCTACTCTAAATATGAAGCACCACTTTGACAGCATTCCATTCTTCTTCAGGCCCTTGGTTTTCATAGTTCAGTCCCTCAAAGTGATTGCGAACGTTATCTGCAAATTCTGATGGAATGTTTTAAAGGTCAAATCTTGTAGGGGTCGTTACCTTTTTAATACGTTTTAGCCTCCTTTTGTGTTGTTCGAACAGTGTGTTAGTGATACATGGCGCATTAGCAGAGCAGAAGATTATGAAATGTCTCCACCAGCTTCATTCCTACTTCTGAGTTCATGCTGGCCTGTGAGGTTGTGGATCTTCGTTTCATTTCCTACCTTGGCATTAAAGTCTCCAATGAGTAACTTTTTGCCTGATGTTTGAAAGCGTGTTATAGAATGCTTCTATTTCGTCATCATCTGCTAGAGAGGTTGGCGCGTAGATTTCAATAACACTGATATTTACAGATTTTGCCTGAATCCGGTTCGTCAGAATGCGGTCATTCATTGTAGGACTGAGTTCTTTGTGGTCCTGTTGCATATTATTCAAAAACAGAGAAGTGTTAAACCTGAGTGTAAGTCCTTGTGATGGAAAAAGAACATAAAAAACTAAACAGCAAACATCACAGAATAAAATTTATTTTTTCAACAAGAGTATATACAAGCACATTTAATGTTTTAATTGTCCACGTACTCTTATGACACATCACATAATCAATTCTAATGCTGTAGTTCTATTCTGCATAAATCCCATAATTCACAAATTGGATGGGTCATGGAGAAGCAGCTTTCGAGTAGTTTGATTTTTTGAGGTAGTCTGCAGCAGCGCATACCTTTCAAGAATAGGCTGTTTCATAAAAGTTTGTTTTTTAAATACCTATCCAACTAGCATTTTTTTTAAATAATAAATTTGCTTAAAATTTTTAACCTCCATATTATTTATCAAAAACAGTGCTTATTTAAGCAATTTTGAGTGGTCTTCAATAAAAAAATGTTTACGTTTAAAAAACAATAGCATTTTTATTGATTGATTGATATTTAAAACACAAACTATTTTATGGGACAGCCAATGAATTAATCGGAGTGTCTTTTTAGGGGAACAAATTTTTGTGAACAATATGAAGGATTTTCTATAATTTGAGCCTCCTATTTTTATAAGGTGGTCCATAATTAACTGCGTTTTTTTTAAATAAAGAAATATATTTAATAGCTACATTAAATAGGTAGTACCTGCTTACTCTATGTTTATAAGATTTCTGTGATCTATCATTTCAGTGTATAGAAATGTATTTACTACAGAGTGGTTGAAACCTATGTATCTATGAAATTATGTTTCTTCGTATCCTCAACGAAGATTAAGAGCGCATTTGGATGATGACGACACGGTGGGTGCCACACAAACTTAAGGAAGCACAATGTGTATTGAGAGAGGAGCGTTGCTCAGACATGTTAGATGCTTTTCATAGCCGATAGTTATGCGTAACCTAGTTATCGTTGACGAAAAGTTTTTTACTGTCGTTATCTTTTGCCAAAAAAGATATCGGATCATGGATGTCTCCCCATGGTGATCACGAACGCGTTAAAACTCCTATACGACGCCAAATGGAGAAAAAGTTTATTGTCTTTGTAGGTGTTACCTTCAATGGCGCACATTATTTCAACATATGTGATGATACCGTTAACTTAGCAAACTACATCGAGTGCATAAAGGAAATGAGTACCCATTTTTCAGCACACACTGGAATTCAAATGGAGAATATGTGTCTAATTCAGGACAATGCCAGGCCCCATATCTCCCGAGAAACCTTGACTTTTCTTGCAAAGAAGAATGTTCGCCTACTAAAGCAACCACCCTATTCTCCAGCCACTAATTTGTGCGAACGCTTTGTTTTTCCTCGGTTAGAAGCACTCAGAAATCACAATGATAGACAATATGACTTTGATACTCGAGAAGATCTGAAGAATTTTTTTACAAAATAACCTACCAACATTCACTGCTAGAAAAGAGTGTATATGACCTATATACGCAGTGCCATGGAATATGGAGGAGGCGCATAGATGCCGACTATGAGTGAAACAGCCAGAGAACAGATTGAGACGATCCAGAGAAAGGCAGGTAGAATCATAACAGGTTGTTGCAGC
>JAUYWI010085730.1:0-12729 GCA_034780595.1 Parotoplana pacifica
TTTAAAAATGAATTAAAACTTGTAGGGGGTAAGGGGTCAAGGTCTTTTCAAGTACTTGTATGATTTTATATATTATATGTTTTCTACTATCAAAATGGACAACATGTATATAATTATATATTTTATCCCAATGGGCCCTATCAAATATATTCCACGTTTTCATTTTCTATTCTAATCCCTGTCATATTGGCAAATCCAATATTATTATAGTAAAAGATAGAACTTTTTTGGACATTGAAATTGATCCAATATAGGTGAATCCAATATACAAGGGATGTGATTTTCCTATATGGATTTCCATATTTTTATAAGCAATTTGGATCGATTTTGAAATGGTCTAAAAATCAATAACAATGCACGTGAAAATGGATGGGTTTGGTCAGGACGCCTCTTACTAGATCAACTATTTTACTAAATCAACTCAAAACGCTTCTCTTAGCAGATCAACTGAAGGTGCCCTTCTTACTAAATAATATACTCAAGACACCCCTCTTAGCAGATGATCAACTCAAAAATATAATGAGTCTGCTCTAAATTATTTGGGAGAAGTATGTAGATTAAAAATTGGTTCCAGAAAACAGTCTGTATTAGTAGCCCAAAGTTACAAACATTAATGTTTAAAAAAATCAAATTTAATAAAACATTGATTGGAAATAGGTGATTAGGGCGAGCCTACACTTTTATGGGGCATAACTGCCAACATACAATTCGAACATGGTTTTAGAGATATCAAGTAACACAGAATCAATGAATCAGTTTTACATTATAAAACCATCATCTGTCTACTTTAAACTTGTTCTTTGATAGAACCAACATTTTGTTTCAACCTATTTGAAATGCCAATACAGTTTGGAAAACAAGCAATTTTTCCTTCAAAATTGGACATAAAACCACACAGATATTTTCTAATTCTTTTGAGATTTGCACTGGCCATTTTGCACCTGTCTAGCTAAATTTAAATATGAACAAGTAGTATATGTGTGCTGTTTTTTAAATTATGTTTCATATTTGCTTTACTTGTAGGTGGCTGATCATAAACAGTGCGAATCAGAAGTTTTGGCACTTGCAATTATGTTATTGGATAGATATTTAAATATTTGCACTATTGCTAAACCTGATTATCAGTTGGTTGGGGCTACATGTTTTTTAGCTGCCTCAAAAATTAAGGAAACCATTCCAGTGTCTGTGGATAAGATGGTAAAATATACAGATTGTTGTGTAACAAATGAGGATCTTTTAGTAAGTGATTTGAATGTGATTATACATAATGTGCTTAATTTAGGATATTACTACATATGTATTGTACACAGCTGATAGTTAAATTGACTAACAATTGTTCTCTCTATATATAAAGAGAGAGAGAACAATTGTTTGTATCAACTATATTTTTAATATCTAAGACAAAAAAGTTAGTTAATTTAACTATCAGTTGTGTACAAAGATCTAATATGTAACTTATGTTTACTATGTTCAACTACAATCTAGCACTTATTTTATCAACCATTTAAAGAACTATTCGAATGTTGTATGATTATTAATTCATTTCCGGTTGTTTATGATTTTAGAGAAATGAAATTCAATTATCTGTTGCCTTGGACTTCGATTTGAA
Source organism: Parotoplana pacifica (assembly GCA_034780595.1). NCBI lineage: Eukaryota > Metazoa > Platyhelminthes > Proseriata > Otoplanidae > Parotoplana > Parotoplana pacifica. The sequence goes on from JAUYWI010085730.1 coordinate 1,610, forward strand.
TGCTGTTACTCCAATTGACTTCATTCTTCCTACACTCGATTTAATTTGTTATGAAAATACAATGAAATGTTCTTTACACCAAGCTGCAGTTAGTATTTTACATAAATGTGTACATAGTAAGTGTATCAACCTGTACTTTTTACGTAATACTATTTAAAATTTGGTGATATACAGGGTGTTCAGTTGATCCGCCGCTAAATATTTTAAAAAAACTAGAAAATGAAATTTAAACTGGTGTTTAAAGATACTAACATTGAAAAGGTATAGTCCATGAGTATAGTTACATAAATTGTTCATGATAATGTTTATGGAGGTTACTTATAGAAATTGTTCAAAATGTCCACCATCAACTTGAATACACTTGTTGCATCGATAGCGGAAACTTCTGAATGAATTTCTGATTACCGGTTGTTCAATCTGGTCTTAGAAATTACAGATGCTTTCGGTGAGTTCGGCGAGTATTCGGCACTTTGGTAACGAGTAGACATTGTCACGAACATGACCCCAGAGCCAAAAGTCATTGGGGGCTAAATCAGTACTCCTGGGAGTAAATGCCTCATGGTTAGGCTCAAGTGAGCCGGCGCACCGTCCTGTTGGTAAAATGGAGATACTAACTGTTTCCAAAAGATCCGCACATTTCTTCTCTCCATTGACGGTACCACCAAACACATGGTGGATGATTCCATGACAATATGAAATCATTACCCAAATTGTAACCGACTGCGATTTCATTTCTTTAACACCAATTTGTGGTTTTCTCTTGAATAATAAAAGCAATTGTGCATTTTGATTTGTCCATTCAAATGGAAAGTTGCTTCGTCACTAAAAACAATGGTGTTAGACCAATCTGGAGTGGCTATGTTATGTTCAATAACAAGATTGTAAAAAGTAAGTCTCTTTTCTGAATCCATGTTCTTCAATTCTTGGATTTTTTCTCTTCAGTACATGATGAATAGTTGATTGTGAGGTTTCACACTGGATTGCAACCTTCCTTTGGGATAGAATATTTGTTTAAGAAAAAATAAAATTTAGGGGCGGATCAACCGAAAGTGTTAAATTTTCAGGGGTGCTTTTCCTTGTTATTTGTAATAATGGAAAGCTTTTGATTGTCACATTTATAACTTTTGAATGTAATTATTATTAAAAGGCCAACCCCCAAAGTAAATTTAAAAAATTATTTCATGAATTACTGAATGTATCCCTAAATAATTTGAATTTATATAGATTTTTTACGGATAAATACAGTATCTCATAAAATAGAAAAGTGTACATTTCAGAAAATAAATCCAATAGATGACATGCTGCAGACTATACATGTTTAATTTTTCAATATTCTTCAAAACTAATATCTAATCGTACTTCAATTGATCGAATTTAGAGCAAACTACTGATTTCCCGAAAGGAGTTGTATTTTCAAAATTCGGTCAACTTTTCTCGTCATGATTTAATTAATCCTATGGACTATCGTGGTATCATGATCAACATTCTTGTATTTGGGGGTCTCTATTTTTTTCGAAAATGTTACCTAATGGAAAAGTACACATTTTACAAAATATGAAAAAACATCCCTGGTTACTTAGCTACAAACAAAACAAGGTAAGTTTATCAAAATCCAGCAAGTGGTTTAGTCGTTAGGGTCCTCCTACAAAATGAAAATGTGCAAAAGTTACTGTTTGTAACATATCATTCTGAAGTATTTTAAAACAAAGCATGATTTTGAGCGTATTTTGTCGATTTCGAACAACCCTTTTTAGAAAAGCACCTTTCACATTTCAAATTGTTTTTTAAAAAGGATTGACTCACCGTCGCCTATACAACGTTTATCCAAATTGGTTGTATAAATTTTGAAATATGATCTTATCCAAGGCTAGTTGATGTCCCAAAGACTATCCCAATTCATTCATTTACGTGCTATTGATTGTGATCATGGGATATTATTATTGAAATTATTTTCCTTATTACAGTGGCATCATTATGTGATTATCTTCCGAGTTGTGTTGCTGGCGCTGCGATTGTGTCTGCATGTCAGTCTGTGTTTATAAATGAACACAATCTTCTTATGGAAACTTTCAACAGGGTACATTCGATATTAAATGTGGACAAAGTAAGAAATTCATTATTAAGTACCTTGTACAAAAAGAAAAAACTAGGTAATTTTCTTTTCCGAGATGAAATTTTCCTTGGGTTTGTTTTTTAGGATATTATAGATCCACCAGTCTAGTTTTTTAAAGAATGGATTTTATTCTTCGTCCAAAAATAGTCTAGTTATCAAAATTTAGTAAAATCGGTTAATATTTAGTCTTAGACTATGATATCAGTTTTGACCAAGAAGCAGATTGTGGGTAAAGCAAAATAATAATTTTAAGTTACTTATTGTATCTTCTAAATTACTTATCCATTTAAAAAATGGCTCAAAATGATTATTGGAGACCGAGCAAGTTTTATAAATTTCAAAACAGGAAACCATTTAGCTATTAAAATATCATGTTTTATTTTTTTAATGTCGGTTTATTTCCCTCTGACAGAGAGTCGCCGACCCTCATTCTTTCCTACTGGCCACCCATTTTCCAGCGCTATTATCTATCGTCATGATCTCAAAGCTTTAGGCCAACATTTCGACATTCTCTCACTGCCATACTTTTCCAGGCCAACTTCGGGCGCCCTCCCTCCCTTCCACTTCGAAATCCATGCCCTCCCTACACTATTCTCTCTTATGACATGACCACACCATCTTAGACAGCCCCGCAACCAAGCCCCTCCATCAACACTTCCGAACCCACCCAATCCCGCTGCAAGACTGCGCTTTGAAGAAGCCATTGTATTAAATATTGATTGTGAAGTTATCTCATACCTTATTAGATTACTTTTGATCTTTTTTTCAATTGAGCAGATAAAAAAGTAAAATTGATTAGGTCCCTGAATTATTGATAGCCTGTCATCAAACTAGTTTTCCTTTTTTATACACTATTTGTTTGTAAGTTGACCAGGTATTTTTACGCAATTTAAATATAATGTATGTATACTATAAAGAGTGGGCAGTATTGAATTACATCCAAATTATTTTGCAGAATGCGATAGTTATCTGTAGACGAGAGACTTCTTTATTCAATGTAGGTACCTACCAGAGAGACGTTTTTGTCTGCTTGTTTGTCGTGCTTTGTTATTGCAGTTAAGCCGAAACTTTACCTACTCAGTTTACTTTCCTACCTGAGCTAGATGAAACCCAACATACTGGATAGCGATTATTGTAATAGACATCAAGTTTTCGTTGACTCATATTATAATTGTGCAGCACATCTGTTTAGTGGAAAATGCATCAAACTTTGGTGAGCGCTAGCTGCTCAGCAATTACTTAACCTGATTTTAGCTATTTCTACAAACATAACATACCTAACATATCCACAGAATATACCTAGCCCTTTATGACCTAGCTTACCTCCATTTGTCATTGATTTTATCATCTAAAAAATTGTTTGATGCGATGGAAGTTCCGTTGACAAATGTACAAATTATCCAGGTGCTTTGTTTGGTCTTCAGATAACATAATAGGAAGGGGGTGACGTGTATAACTATTAATTGAGGTTTGAGTTTAATACATTTGAAGCCTGTTAAATTTCCTTTTTATTTTTATTTTATCCAAACAAAATTGACTTTCCAATAAAATACATGTTTCTCTAAAGCTAATGTGATTTAAATACATATGTTAGCGTTATAGGATGGCCTTATGCAGGATAGTTCCCGTATACTCGTATACGGGAAATACCTACTTAAGACCTTGTGTAATTGTGAAAATACATACGTGAATGTTCAACCATATAATAATCAGCCCAATATCGCATGCATCGAAAATAATGCTAAGGACACGACTGGACACGAAAGCCAACAATTACATAGGAAAGACACAATTTAGATTTAGAAGTGGATGTGAAACCAGGGAAGCCATAGAAACAATGTTAACTCTCATAGAAAAACGTATAGAACACAATAACTATCTAATATTATGCTTCATTGACTTTGAAAAGACATTTGACAAAGTGAATTGGAAAATACTCATGGAAATACTCAAAAGAATAGGAATATACTGGAAAGACAGGTGGTGAGTGCGTTAGTACAAGAAGTAAGATTTGCGGATGATCAAGGGACAACAGACACTAAACAGGAACTACAACAATTCATAAATAAACTCAACGATAAAGCTTTAAAAATTCAGTTTGAGGATCAACGTAAAGACAGCGATAACGAAAATATCAAGAATGTGAAACGACCCAGTCAACATTACTCCGAATAGAACAAGTTAAGATATTTAATTATTTGGGAGGAATGATTACATTAGACGCAATAAATTTGGACTAGAATAGCAATGACAAAGACAGCATTTACAAAAAGAAGAGAACTTCTTACCAAGAGCTTGAAAGTAGAAACAGAGACACTACATAAAAACAATACGAAGAAAATTGAACCATTTGAAATGTGGATATGGAGAAGAATGTAGAAAAGCTCATGGCAAGACAAGAAAACGATGAAATCTTAACGGATATCAATGAAAGAAGGACCTACTAACTACAATTATCAAGCTTAAGAAAAATTGGATAGATGATATTGAATAAAGATAACCTACTGAACAGTCATTGAAGGCAGACTTCTAGGAAAGAGAAGTCAAGGCAAACCAAGGAAATACATGTTAACGGATCATCTTCAAGAATTTTTACGTAATAGGGAATAGTAGGGAAAGTGGAATCCATAGACATGGACCTGCTACAAGACAGAGAACAAGATAGATAGATGTAATTTTTTCATGAATATACGGGAAATTCAACCCTTAACATTTTTTTTCTGTTGTTCGTGGTTTATTGGTTATAGTTTAAAAATTGTATTATTATTATGCAGATCATATCTTATCAGGAATTTGAAATTATTAATTTAAAGCAATTTTTGTCGACCTTTGAAAATCGTGTCGCTTTTGTTTAGTGTACGATATTCATGTGGAATTAAAATCAATCATTGGGTTATTTTACATCAAAAATTATTTTCGATATGCTAAATTAAGAAAATACATATTTATAGGGTTCTTTGTTTCTTTATAAGGTGGTGCAATATCATAGATGCTCAACCATTTGTTACTATTAAAGCATCTGTCTAGTATTAAAATTTATGTTTTTATCCGTTTAATTATGGATTTAGCTATTAGTTTCTTTTTAAATCATTTTCTAAATTTAGAATACGCTGCGTGATTGTCACAAAGTTTTGCAAGAAGGTATACACCCTCCAGAAGCCTCAACATCTGATGAAGTTCTAGAACCAGAGTCGGAGTCAGTCACTGGAAAGATAAAACAAAGAACACCAACTGACTTACGTGATGTACGATTTTGAATTGGTTTAGTACTTACCGAGTAAAATGTAAACAAGGACAAGTGTTTTTTATTGGTGCTAGAATGATTAATTTTGTATTTCAATATTTCAAAAGAACTGCATAAATTAATGTTTCAAGAATTGATACTTAGTTTGCGTGTTCTTGTTTACATTTTAAGTTTCCTTCGGATTATTTTCTTTGTACCTTCTGTGTTTCAATCGCTTGAAATATTTTTGGAGGCCTTCAGATTTCATGTGTGTTTTCAACAGAACAGATGCTATTGTCATTCTATTTATCTACATACTGTGTATAAAGATTTATACAGTGCTTTTATTTTCTCATTTGCAATACAGCGCTCAAATGAACACTAGTCCGCTCGCCCCGGTGACTAGCGGTGACTAGTAAACTATCTGAACTACTAGTTCGGCCGGTCTAGTAACATTTCTTACAACAGGACTAGCAGAACATTTCAGTCGAACTAGCGGTAGCAAATTCCTTAATTTGAGCACCTGCAACGTTATTTTCATAAATTTAATGTTATCACTGAGCCATCCATTTTCGGACATTTTGTATGTATGCATTTTTCCACTCAAAATAACGAGTTGAGAATAATAATCGACATTTTAAGCTTTACTAAAGTGTCTTTGATTAATATTTTATTTTCATGAGATTGGATGCGAAGCGATCGAGTGATAAAATCGATATCCAAGTATTGAAAAGTAGTTTTTAAATAAGTGAACGTTTGCTTCTATGCATGATATTGATAAAATATCGATATCTATTAATGAAGATCTAAATTATTATATGAAAAAAAGCTATTTTACGGCCGTTATCAGCCACTTAAAAGTATGAACATGCATTGAAAAATACATACATACCATAAATTGAAAAGTAAAGGTTTTCATCAACTGAAATTTATACTTTTCAATTCGTGCATAGAAACAAGAATATTACCTTTGCCCTGATCATTTTGAGATTATAATTCAGTTTGATTTTTAATAAATTCTAATGTCTTTCTAGAAAATAAATGAAACGTTAGTAAGAACAAACTGAATTAAACTGGTTTGCAAGAAGAATGGGACAATTCAATTTCATATTTTATAATAAATTTAGGTAATTAATGTCATGGCCCAGAAAAGGACACATTTTCCCTACGTAGTAAAGGTGACCGGTGTCTATAGGCCCGTGTTTTAATTAAATATTGTTGCTCTATTACATCAGCAGTATGAGGTTGTATCTACTGAATATTGCTATAAGATAAAAATGTAATTGTGGACATCTGAAAGAAACAGCTCATCTGTTTATAAAAATAAAACCATATCTTCAGTTTCATCAATATTTTAAAAATAGTAGGTATTGTAAATCGATATCTCTGGCTATTTGTAGCAACTATTTTAGCCATAAACTTATCTATGAATTGTTAAAAAGCTAAAAAATGTTTAGAAAATTTAAACCTTCGTAACTAACGGGGGGGGGGAAGCTTTATTAACCTCTCTGAACAACTTATTCTAAAATTGTCAAAGAACGACAATCAATTTCCATGAAAATAGAATTGAAATTCTATTACGGAGATTGTGGTATAAAAATTTTATGATCGGACCCCATTAGTTCTCGTGAAGGCTCTTTGAAAAAAATGAGTTTGGGGCGAAGTTATCAAAATGTAAATTCTGAAGGCAAATAATCATAGAATTGATTAATATTTGGTAGATATATTGTATACATTCCATTTTGAAGATATGTTCCGGGTTTTTGAAAATATGATTTTTATGACCGGAAAGCCAAAACAAATCGATAAGCTTCATTTTTTAATTACACAAAAACTAACGAATTTTAACAAGATTAGAAAGTTTCATTAAAAAATATTGCTCCAAAAAGGTTAATATTTTGTGTCTATGATTTTGTGCCCTGATCAGGCTAATAGATTTTTCTTAAATTCGAAAACCACTAGGAATGACCTAAAAACTATGTGAATAAATTTACTTAAGAAAATTGTTTTTTTATGGACCTACCCCCCATGGATCAGCAAACATAAAAGTGATATAATATTTTTAATGCCTTTCTAATTCCAAACTTAAATTGGACAAGATAGAATGTTTGGTTTCGATTTTAGAGCCTTTTAGGTGATTTTGGCCACAAAAAATCGATAATTAACCATTTTCGATCCATTTTTATGGATTTGTGTTACTGGATCCCTAAAGGACCAAATTTGAAATAAATTGGACAAACTTTAATTTTTGGAACCGCTGACGTCGTTTTTGAAAAAAGTCTCAAATCTTTCCACGACATAATAATTAAAAACGTTAGTGACGAAGGGTTAAGTAAAGTATGCCATTCTTTTTACAAACCAGTGTACACCTTTTGATCGATGATAGCTAGTTAGATCTAATTTGATCAAATTAGAGTTTTTCGATTTTTAGGTCTTATAATTATTAAATTTAGTTATTTTAGACATTTTTTAGTTTTAGACATGTTCCGATACTTATGTAGGTAATATGAGAGATTTTGGTATCTACATCTAGTGGGTAATATATATTTTTAAGTGCTAAAGATTTTTCATAAGGTGCTGTAATTATTTTCGTATTTTACACTATATTAAGAATTATTTTTGCACTTAGCTACAGAATGAACAAAATTAATCTATGTATAGTTGTATGCAGAATGTTTTAGATAAACTACACAAGAAACTTCCATGCCATGTTTCTATATGTGTATGGCATTATTTGGCAGTGATAGTAAACCCGGCTGGTACATGGCGATTCAGTCATACTTTTATTTTGTCATTATTGCTCATGATTTAACGTTAGGCAGTTGCATATTTTTAATTTCAGTAGATCAAAGTTAAAATTTCAATTTCTTTATAACTCTATTTAAAATATACGCACCAAAAGTTCTGGCATTGTCGAACCAAAATTTTGGTAATGCGCCAACAAAGTCTAGTCAGATTGATTTTCATTCAATAATTCTTGTTTTTGAAGTTAGAATTGTAATTTTTCTACATATTGTATTTGGTTGATTAAGGTTAAAATTAGATTGTCACTTTTTATATTCTATACACTAAAGAAATCTGAAACGTTAGTTGCATAGAATGATATTTTGTCAATAAGAATGTCGATTGTCGTGTCGATCACAGTTTAAATAGACTTGGTTCGACCAGGCCATATGCATCTGCCTAAGTTGTATATATTTGTATGTTAAATGTGCATAGTAATTTATTATAATAAGTAATAGCTTTCATAATTTTATATTTTAAGTGGGTGTGTATAAAAGTATTTGTTTAGTTTTGTGTATAAACGTTTTTTCTACTCAGTGTATTGGTGAATTATGCAGAAAACTACAATTATTGAAATGAGCATTTTATAACACATTCTGTGTTATTTCAAATACCCTTTTCAGTGTTTTTTCTATACGCTAAATTGTACTTGACTGCAGCATCCACCTTGTTGTTCCTAAAATATCACTGGTTGATATCTTTTACTTCTAAATTATATTTATTATTACCTCTGTAATATGTTTCCATTGATAGACTATAATAATTTAATTCATCCATGCATAGTCATGCCATAATTGATTTAGTACAATCTATTTAACCCCACAACCATTGTGCTGTTGGTTTTCTCAGGAAAATTATTTACTCATTGCTGACTGCTGTTTTATATATAGTTTCCATCACACTGTTACTATAGCATTTATTAATTACGAGTACTACTACTGCATTTATTTTAGATATTTTTTTGAAAAGTATAAGATGCTGTTTATTTTTCTATTATATGTATATTATTTTTAAAAGATCCGTTTGTACAATCTTTACGCTTTTTGATCGTCTTACAATTGCATTTTTATACTACTTACAATTTGGTCTAGTGCTTAAAGTGCTTCAAGTTTTATAACATCTGCGCTTCTTTTGCATTACCAGAATTTTTGGATGCTGTAATTTGTTTTTAGTCCATGATGTGTTATTTGTTTGTAGTTTATGTTTAAAATTACGATGATCATTGCTTCCCCCCAAGAATGTGTACAACATGTTCATGGCCTATAAGATTGTTGTTAATGCACAAAAATATTTGAGAGGTGCATTTAGTAAAACAAAAGTCAAAAACCAATTATACATTATCATTTAAGAGTACGTCGTTTCAATACAATCTTTCTCAAGTAATTTATTTTTCAAAAACAATTTAAATTTTTGGTTGATTAGTTTGATCATGTCATTTCTTTGAAAAGTTCATCAGTGTAAAAATAATATCAATCAATTTACTACAAAAAATGGCGTAAACAAGAAGATAAAAGTTTTTAAAGGAAATATATGAATGGATTGGTAATGAATGGTCAAAGTGCGAAAAAAGGAAACAAGGTTTTGTATGAACCAATTTAGTTATTTGAAATGGTAAAAGTAAACTGTAAACCAATGCTGTGTAGTCTAAGTTGTATAGACTAAAATGAAAGAGCTATTTGTAGCTACTATTGTTACTTTTTATGTATGCATTGGGTTATCTGTATTACTTCTACCGTTTCAAAACTAAATTGGTTAATAAAAAACCTTGTTTTTGAAATTTTTCGCGCTTTGATCATTGCCTATCGATTCATACATATCTTTTAGCAAGAGATTGTTTGAAATAGTCCAAAAGTAACAGAGAACTATACTGTTTTAAAAACATCCTGTGACTTGTAAATGCAGATGCAAGATACATTTAATTTTAAGATTTAAAACTGTGTTCAAAAAGAGCTGTAGTTTAAAACAGAAACCATATTCACTGACGATGGTTCTATCACAAAAGTTGAACTACAAATACCTAAAAATTGTGGCCATGTCCAAAATATCTTTAGTAGGAGTACAGCAGTTAACTGGCGTTTTTGTTAGGTTTTTTTAATTGTTTCTTAACTCATTTGCTAGCTAAACTAGAAAAATAAAACCGATGTTCGGAATCATACCCCAATTTTAATTTAGACCTATGTGGGATTGGAAGTTAATACAAAATTAATACTGCCTTTCCGTTTTACATGGAATACTTCGAAATTCTACTCAACAAGGAATGAATCCGGATCATACGACTTTTGAACTAATTAAATAAACAATAATACCAATAAGTACCTCGCCAAGCTTTGTTGATAGGTATGATCATTTAGTTTCGTAGCTTTTTACTGTTAGTATGTGGTTTATTTTAAACCAGACGGAAGTACTTACATCGTGTTTTTTGTCAAGTTTATTGTAATTTTAGCTTGATCGATTTGTAAACCATTTGCAATTTTATAATATAAGGTCTTTCATTTGTATAATTGATGTTTTTTATTTAACCCTTCACTGTCCTTTGGTATTTATCTCGGTATCTTACTAGTGGAAGGGAAGTCACGACCAACGCCTAAAATATCATACTTTCAAGGACCGAGTTTTGTAACATAGGCACCTTCAAAGGTTTATCGATAAACAGCTTAACATAAAGGGTAACTCCTAAGCATACCTGGAGCCTGTTCCGCGTTAAAAATCTTATCCTAATACTAGATTCTTATGTTCTGTTTCATGTTATATATACATCAGATTATAAGATTTTTTAAATCTCATACTTATCGAAAAAATCGTATAGTCTTGTTCCAAGCATACCTGAGCAGCTATAATTTTTCGGGGGCGACAAGTCTGATTTTAGACCCCCTCCCCCTTTTTACAAAAGTAAAATTTACCACCAAATTTTTCCCCCAAAAAATTACTCTGTTTTTGAAGATTTGGCACCTCAGTTGGCTCAGAAAAACTACGTTTTGAGAGACTGATGTAAAAGCACAC
>JAUYWI010085741.1:0-12729 GCA_034780595.1 Parotoplana pacifica
TGTTAATACTGTCGAAGGCTTGACTGGTTTTGTTTTTTATTTTTGTTTTCTGCAGTAAAGATTTATTCTACATTTGAATATGTCGCTGATGAAGGAATGATATCATACTTTCCATACATAGATGAAATTAGAATTTGGTACCTTGAATGTTTTAGAGCAAACATTATTGTAGATTTTTTTTAATTAATAAGAAACTGTCAGAAATATTTTTTTCCATTTGTGAATTTTAGCACAAGTGATTAACATATATAGATCATGACATATTACAGTTTGTCCCTGATCATTTTAGTGGTTTTGGAATGATTTGTTCACCAAAATAGAATTTCAGGAAAACTGATTGCATCAAAATCAGTGAGCCTCAATTTTTGCCTATGAACAACGATTTTTGTTTACTTGAAGAACTAATAATATATCGAATAAAGAGAAGAGAAGATAAATAGACTTCAGGTTTTATCTGCAGATCGATTTTCAAGATTCTCCTATGTTGGGATTTCCAAAATACCTATGGTCAATTTTGGACACAAAACATCTTAACTCTTAGGGCATCATTGCTATACACTTTTCTACTATGCTTACAGACACTATTTTGCACATTTATAGCAAATAGCCGCCAAAACAATATTGTTATTCAAAAAATAAAAATGTCAAATGTTGATTGGCTCTCAGGTTGCACTCTTGGTCAGCAAACTCAATATTTTTTAAAAGCCGTAGGTACTACATGTTATACAATGAAGTGATGGTGACATAGTGACTAAATATTAACAGCTTTTCTCAAATATTGACTTCAGAAAAAGATTATCCGTAAAATAAAAAAATTGAAGCAGAGTGACCATTTTTATGGGTCATCACGTGATCTTGGCTTGATGCAAAAATAGTTTAGTTAAGAAGTTGCGAAACAAATTCTTGACACAAAACCAGGACTTTCAGCTCTGTCAAAATTAAACTTTTCCAATCAAATGGTGATGTTCTAGACAGCCGGGAAAGGGGGCGGCTATAAACACCGTTTTTATCAGCGAAGGGCAAATTCAAATCACTTCTATGTGAAACATATTCTTCTGTCAACTAAATGGACAATGTGCTGGAGAGCTCAGATTGTAACTCTATAAAAGGAGTAGAAATGACTACAGACAGAAAGTGTGAAACAGAGTAGAGAGGTTATGGTGATAAAATATAGAGGTCCAAATACTATTTCCTGGGGAACACCATATGTTTGTCAAAATTTGCATTTGAAGGCTCCGTTGAAATGGCCAAAGATAGGTATGGACTAGAATATAAAACGCCTTTATTTATTCTCCTCTTGGCGTCACGATGCACCGGAAAAGATCGTCAGTTACAGAGCTGGAGTAATAGAAGTAACTTGAATTAAAATTTTAAATAAGAAACAATTAACCAAGTCAATTAACAATAACGTACTTGCTCTATCCTTACCTATAAATAAATACACACACATACAACTAGTATTACAACACCTGGCCTTACGTCTAAAAGTCAACTAAAGGTGTGGTTTAGGTATAATACTCAAACAAATTACATTTTTATAGAGACATGAATGATAGTGATTGAAACAATATTAGACTGCTAGACCATAGAAGTCGAACATTCTCTATTAGTCAATATAGTGCGGTGAAATACCCAATTAGATGAGTTTCTTTTTTAGGTAAATAATTTTATTATATTAAAAGTTATTAAAGTTGTCAAACATATAATTACGAAAAGTCCTAATACAATATTTGTCAAATACCAATGGCAATTCGCCCCTCTCCGGTATGGACAGCTATGGGTTAAACTGCTCAACTGAAATGCCAAAACTGTGATCCCATCTTACCCATTCTTCTTGCTTCTTTTTTCTGTCATCAGCCTCGGCCGCCTCTCTGCTTTCTCTTTCATGGCGCTCCTCCAATTCCCGTTTCATGCGCTCCATCTCCTCTCGCTTCTTCATCTCCATCAGTTCCGCTTCTTGGGGGCCATAGTTTCTTGGTTCGCCTACCTCCTTCTTAACTATCTTTTGTGATTCCGTCATTAGCTGGAAAATCAACAAATTCTCAGTAAGAACGAGTAAATTCAAAGTGCAAAGATAGGTATGAGCGAGTTGCAATAAATTTGCAAACTCTTGATGAAACACGGCGAAATATTTGTTAAATAAAAAAGTAGGTATTGTGTAATAATTACTGACTGAGGAGAGGAGTCCTAAAGATGACAAAACTCGTTCTTCAATTATTGGATTAATAGTCAATCTGGGATTCGTGGAATTCGTATATTTCATTTTATAAATAATGGGTAGCGGATTGTCGCCGTGAAATATCTATTCTTAGAACCAATCCACATAATTTTATCTTTTATTACGACTCAGAAAGTAAGCATCAATAGTGTCAGGGTCATCAAGGGTCAAAAACCGGAATGCCTTGATCGTGATTCAAGCACATGTTAATTGACTATTTCTGCAGAGAGCAGAGTCCTGTGGTATACCCGAGTTTCTATGTAAAATGTGTTATCACTGCCTCAACAAAATTTATATCACTAAGAGAACCACTTTTAAACCGCACCTTGGTAATGCTCATGCACATGAAAGTCGTAGAACATGCTTTTAAGAGCTCAGCTTCTCCCTGTCAAAGCATAATGTTTGTATTTTCATTAGCAAAAACACTAAAAAATTCATTTAAATTAACGTGTGGTATGGTAACGTATAAAATACGTTTGAATCCAAGGAAAGGTTCCATACCTAACGTTATGGTTAGTGATGTTGATTAAACTAAGGTTATGGTTAGTGATGTTCATTAAACTAACGTTATGGTTAGTGATGTTCATTAAACTAACGTTATGGTTAGTGATGTTCATTAAACTAACGTTACATGGCTAGTGATGTTCATTAAACTAACGTTATCATGGCTAGGGATGTTCATTAAACTAACGTTATCATGGCTAGGGATGTTCATTAAACTATGTAAGAATAGCTCTATCGTTATCGTTTCGAGCAGGGGGGGCGTGTTTAAAAGCCAAATATTGTGGATGCTTCATGTTAAAAACCAATTTTGTTCTCGACGTATTTTTAAAAAAAAGCGTCCCACCTTATTATCCTTCTTTATATCAATGACGTAGGGATGAATTTCTCTTTCATCGAAGAAGTTGAGTACGGTCTCCTCTTCCGTATTCAAGACTCGATACTCGTTCAGCCTTCGCAAAAATCCCTCCTCGGTGTTGTGGGTACCCGAGACCTCTGATTCGGGCAGATACATAATGCGCTGTTTGAGAAAGGCGTCGTCAGCATCCAAGGAAAACACAAAGCCCGGCATTACTTTCTTGTTAAAAGGAGGCATCTTTTCATCCTCCACCGCTTCCTCTTCTTCTTCGTCTTCATCCGCTGCAATTTCAAGAATGTCTCAGACTTTAACGTTATGACGAAAACTATATTTGAACTATTTAAATCGGGTGTTTTATTGGGTCTATTCTTAATTTTCAGTACGAAGTACTGGATTAAAAAGTTCGTTGAACAACATAAGATTTCATAAATTTTAAACCAAATCCAATAGAAAATTGCATTTTCAGCATCTCTTATTAACATTCACTTACGCATAAATAATTCCTCAGCCTGTTCCTTAGTTTTGGGGTAACCATCAAGCACAAATCCCTGGTTCTGGCACGCTTTGGACATGATTTTCTCTTTAAAAAATCTGAAAGTTATTGAAAAAAGGGTAGAACGAATAATAATCTGTTACGGTCAACAAAAACAGCTAAAACGTACCTAAAAGAGCTCGACAAAAGTATCCTTACGACCCTAAATGTATGGCTACAATGAGTGTTTTCTGAAGATTGTTACATTAAGACCACTTTTTGGAAAAAATTCAGAATACTTTTGGAATTTTATTGTTTTGAGGAGCATTCAAAAATGCTCGCTGTGGTAGAGCCATTTTACTTTGTTTTGAATGATAAACATTGCCTACTTTGTGATGTACTGCTGGTCCAATCTGCCATTGTTCTCAGCTCTGTTCTCGTTGATCGCCTCCAAGATCTCGGCATCCTCCGCGGCTTTCCCGTCGTCTTCCTCCTCCTCCTCAACCGCCTCCTCTCCGCTGGCCTCTTCGCGAATCTTGGCAGCAACTTCCGTGCGAGCAGCTGACCGTTCCTGGGGGCGATTACAAAATACAACCATTAAGATTCGATTCAATAGGAAATGGCGACTTTCGATTGCCTCAAATTATGGTAAAGGTGACAGATTTCCCTCCTGAAATTCTTCATCGTTCGGGAGCGGATTTAAAGAATGCTAGCCCCGCGCCCCTTCTAAATTGCAAAGCTTATTCAAAAATAGAATGAGACACTTTTCTTGGGAATAGATTAGGGAACTTACATGATACGAAATTGGTACACATTTAGTACCATTTTCAATTGTTCACAGCTACAGGGTGTTAAAAAAGACGGGATAAAGTAGCACATACATATTTTGAAACATAGACATGGAATTCTTCTGATGGAAATAATCTTACTAATGTGAGCCACGTTATTATACTGAAATGTCTCCGCGAAATGGGTCTCAGACCATACATTCCACAGCTCCTCATGAAGAATGAAATTTGCTGGAGACTGTTTTAGAAAAATCAAACTTTGTTTTTTCATAATTAAAGAAACCTACTACTGAATGATTATATCAAAAAAGAATCAAGAAAGTGCCATATCGATTTCTATGTAATTCAAGAGATGCTCTCCAACAAAGATAAGGAATCCACCTGGTACTTACCAGGTTGGCTATGGCCTCATCAATGACGTCCTTCATCTTGATGTGGTGCAATTTGTAGTGCTGACAGAGCTGCTTCACAAGGGTCGTTTTGCCAGACGCAGGCGGTCCCAGAACACAGGCTCGAATCGGCTACATTATGTGGAAAACAAAACTTTTTTTGTAAAAAATAAAATACTAGATCAAACGGTTCAGTTATCTATTTAGGTCATATGAAAAATATCTAAACGTTCAACATGTAACAAATAAATGATATAACTGACAAAATCACAAAAAAGTATATCAAAATTAGTAAAAAGATTTCTGTTTCCTAAGGTACATTTGATGTATTATTTATTTACAAATTACAATTGCTTACGACAAATTGTTGATAGCCTCGCTGGACTTACAATGAGCTTTCTGGAGGTCTTATAATCTTTCACCACCGCATCTATGGCGTCAACCAATCCGGTTTCAGCAACCCACTTAATGTTCATGTCCTCCTTCACTAAAAGTGCATCCATTCGCAGGTCAACAAGCAACTGATCAAACTCTGATTGCTGTAAAACAAACAAAAAAACATTGGTTGTGGTAAATATAGTTGAAAACACTACATGACCAGAAAAAATAACCAATGCAACTCGTAATTTATAAATAGCTCATTGAAAATTGTCTTTTTCTTTCCCAAAATAATTAAAAATCATAATTTAAATTCACTATCGGTTATATTTGCCAACATAGTAGTTATTTGTATGTATTCGGAGAACACAACATTATTTTGCTTTCTACGAAACATACTCGTATTTTGGAAAGTAAAGGATTCTGTTTTGATTACCCGTAGATCTTTAATAAGCAGTGCCTCCTTTATTACCTGTAGATCTTTAATAAGCAGTGTCTTCCTTTATTACCTGCAGATCTTTAATAAACAGTGCCTTCCTTTATTACCTGCAGATCTTTAATAAGCAGTGTCTCCTTTATTACCTGCAGATCTTTAATAAGCAGTGCCTTCCTTTATTACCTGCAGATCTTTAATAAACAGTGCCTCCCTTATTACCTGCAGATCTTTAATAAACAGTGCCTCCTTTATTACCTGCAGATCTTTAATAAACAGTGCCTCCTTTATTACCTGCGGATCTTTAATAAGCAGTGCCTTCCTTTATTACCTGCAGATCTTTAATAAGCAAGGCTTCTTCTCTTGTGATATTGCGAGCTTTTCCAGTCGTCAGCTTACGAGATATTGCCTGGAAATAAATAGCGATAGATAGATAAAAAATATCATCAAAAAGTTATCAATTGAAAACTATTTCTGTTTTGTTTTAAATAAACAGGCAAAATATCGTTTGCTGTAGAGCTTACTTTAACAATTTCCTGCAAAGTGTTCTTGGAATCATCTAAGGCAAGTATGAATTTAGTTTTAGGATGTTTATCAGCAATATTCTGAATCACTCTGCAATGAAGTTTCAAAATTCTTCAGTTAAAGACAATTCAGATAATAAAGTTATGTTACCTTGGGTGCCATCTCGATTTGCCAATAAAGCCTCTGGTTACCTTTTGTAAGTTTATTTACAATAAAAATATTATATTTTATTTAACACAACTTTTGGAAAATTTTTAACTCTGTGGTTTTATTTTAAGCCAACTTGATGAAATTCATATTTTCGATCCGACGACATACGTCACAAACGTAGCAGCGTATAGACAACATGAGGGGATAGGCATTCTAAGCTCCCAAGGTAAGAACATTATATTTATTTGAGATACATAGTTAAGATCGTGTAGTTAATTTAAATCACAAAACTAATTTTTCTTTCCACCTGCATTTCGTTGAAACGGTGTTACTGTCATTTGCGCGCATCATCATTAGACAGCAAGAATTAAACTTTAAGTTGCGCGACGCAACGCTCAAATGATATAGCATTCTAGTGAATGTGAGCTCAAATGAATGTGAGCTCCAATGAAAGGCTGGTCAACTTTCTCCATTTAATCAAAGCCACTGTTCATTAGCCTAACCATGGACTTCCATGACCTAACTTATGATGCGCGCAAATGAAACGCCGCTCGAGTGATATGTCACTTTCTAAACTTCCTAATAATGGATAAACCAGTAGCAATGATTTCGGATACTCACCCGGCCAGGTCTCTGATGTGGATAGTGCGAAGAACATTCTGCCCGCCGCCATAGTAGGTCAGCTGGACAGCATTGTGCCAGGCAGCCTACAATAGAAGGAGACTTTTTAAAATATGTTACCCAGCCAGAAATCTCATCATTCTATCGATGTGTGTTTTCAGTTCATCTCTACTACACAAATAGAAGAAAAGAACCGATGAATATTTGGAACAGAATTCCAGCGCAGTTTTGTCCGAACTTATATCTCTGCACAATTAAGACGCGCGTGAACATCTGCACAATCGACTAATCTTCTGATATCTCTCGTATCTGATGCAGAATTTCTGGAAAGGTGCACTCACTTTGAAAAAATTATGGAAAATGTTTTCTCCAGCGCCATAGGTTAAACCCGCGCAAACAACATAAGTGAGTAATTTGGATTTATTCTACAAAGCAAATTTATAAGACAATAAGTTATTTTATATAAATCACTGTTACAACAGCCTTAAAGAGACTATAGAAAAGTGGTATATTCTTACCGTTTTCCCCAGTTTTATGATGGTCTTTTCACAGCTGACATGTTCTTTATAGTTGGGATGAGGCTTGCGCCTTCGATAGTCTTCTTCTGTGAATGCGATCTCCGGATCTTCCTATAGAGCATCAAAAATAGAGAAAATACATTACAAAAAAACAAAACATCAAATAAAATTATCAGATAGCATTTTAAATTCATTTATTAAAAGAATTAGCTCAAACTTCACACAATGTTGGCGTGAACTTCCACAACTCTCTTGGCAGAAGTAATATACAAACGGCTTACTGGATCCAGAGGTTTGCTCTTGCCCCAGGTCAGAGTGGTTGAAAGAAGGATGAAAATCTTTTGATTCTGAATACGTTCCAGCTCGCTGTGGATTTCCGAGCAGGCCCAGATGGCCTCCTCAATCTGATCGGGGTCCTGTGAGATGTCATACACCACCACGTCGCATTCCACCAAGTGCTCAAACATCTGCTCACGTTTGTCAAACTAGAAAAAAAAGAACACAAAGCAGTACAATCAATGTGCCTAAGCTGCTGCCAAAATTGTTTGAGCCGGTTGAGCGACCTCTTACATTGTATATCTCTGTCACAAAGGGAGGCTTCTTTTCATTTTTGTCCTTGAGAGTGGCGTGAATTTTATAGCAACCTTCCTTCACCTTGTTGGGCGCTTCTGCATCAGCCTCCTCTTCTACATCCTCTTCTTGAGACGCACCAACTACACAATTTGCTAAAAACTAAAAATTAAATACTCAATTGCATAAATATTTCAGTAGCTTAATAAACAACATCAACATGCAAAGATAATTATTGTAAAACAACCAATAGGTAAAACATGAAAAGTTCAAAAACCAAAAATATGTACAACAGATACCAAAAAGTAAGTATTTTGGTCTATAAAGTTAGTTCAGAGTTATATTGCAATATAATATTTCAAGACTGCAAAAATGTTGCAAATAAACTTTTTAAATAAATAGTTAGTGTACTTTTTTTTAATATTCTGTTTTATTTCTATCTAGTAATTTAACACAAATCTAATCCTACTTTTAAAAATAATCCATAGATATTTAAATCAGTAAAATCATTTAAAAAATTTGATTTTAGAAAATAAGTTTTACAGTATTTATTAATATGTTCTGATGCACTTCTAACCCTAACCTAATGTTCTGATGCACTTCTAACCCTAACCTAATGTTCTGATGCACTTCTAACCCTAACCTAATGTTCTGATGCACTGCTAACCCTAACCAGTGTACATAATTTTCTAAATCCCTAACACAACAACTATACAATCTAACAAAATCTGTTGCCACCCTAAACTAAGACCAAAGGATTGCCATATTTGCACAGTTCAAAGCCATTTTTATTAATATTAACAAAAATGTTATTAACAAGAAATATTCATGGTCAATAGGATTTGTATTTATTAGCACCCTTTCAACCCTAACCTGATGTATTTGCATACTACTAACCCTAACCTTGTGTATATACTTTCCTAAATCCCTAACATGGGGTAAGCAATTTCAAATAGGTCCATTGCCACCCTAAATTAAGACCAATGGATTTTGCCTTACTTAAGCATGTTTAAACTTATTTTTATTGACAGTAATAATTTTATTATTGACAAAGAATATTTGTTGCCAATTATCACAGACTATACTTATCAAATGTATAAATAACACTGATAATAAAAATACACTGAATGGGATAAACTTTGCAACAATCTTAGTCAAACTAGATTAAATGCTGTACCCACATCAACATTTAAAATGCATTTACAACCAATAGAAATTAACTTTTAAGAAAATCAACAGCCTAGACAAATAAGTTTGGTATATTTCGCCATAAATATTTAACTGCTGGTTCACTATATAACTACATAAAGCTTGTATTGGGTGCAAATAGAAATTTGATCTTTTAAAATTTATAATTGAGGTAAGTAGTTTCAACACAACATTTGTGGCATTCAGTTTACATTATGGTTGTATTCATAACTTATCAAATGCATGAATAAAATTAGATATGTAGCACTGTTTAAGGTAATTAAATGGGCACCCAACCAGTTCTGAACTTTGTAGTCTATTGGAGACAATCAAATGAAAACCTGACCAATTCCAATAAAATTAATAATAGTCTAAATTGGTCATACCAATTCAGAACACATAGTTAAATGTAAATGATGAATTGATAGAAATAATTTCTATACTTGCAATAGATCAAAAATTGCTTCTAATATATACCAATTGGCAGAGACTACAAGCTTGTCGGTCAGGGGAGCATGTACTCCTCTTAATATATTTTAAAAAATAAAGTTTTAATTTTCTTGCCAAAATCAAACATAAATGTTAAAATGGGTGTTTTTGAATGATTGTTAGGTCAAGTATAAAACTATATTTATATGGTTAAACATTTTGACAAATAAATTTAGGATTTTTATACCTAGCTAATATGCACCATTTAGACCATATCACAAAAAAATATATCTGTAAGGACTTCAGGGTTAATTAGGTAGTCATAGTCCTGGAATTCTGCGGTAAATTAGATATAACTTACATTCCCATAGTAAATAAATGACAATTTAAACACATACAACAACTGTAAAGTGCCCAATATGTATTTATGTACAATTAATCAAAGAATTTGTAGAAAAATAAACTATTTCTAATGTGTAAAATCTAAAATGTACAAATTGTGTGAATGCAACAGACATGGATTTTATTAAACTAAAAAGTAGCCTAGATAAAGTATTAATTAAAATTTATTATAATTGTATGTATTATAATGATACATTTATGCAGCAAAATATAGCAAGTTTATGTGTTTTGTTATTGTTGTTAAACTTCTTTAACATAAATTGAAATCTCAAGCATTTTCTCCAACAATTTTGTTATGCAGTTTTGAACCAAAAGATAAAATACTTTGCTGATTATATTGGGCTATTTAGAAAACTGAAAATAACAAACATAAACTAAATCATATGAAATTGATTTGTTTAAAATATAATGTGTAAAGCATGTGTTTCACTTCTTACATAATTTAGGAAACTACATCATTTAAACTATTTTATTTCTTTTGGTAGAAGTGGAGGGCCTAACTCATCCATTTTTGTAGTACTCTTCTATAAATTTGAAAAATGTACTAGTTGACCCCCCTCACCATTCTTCTTCCACACATTGAATGTGAGACCTATTGGCCAAAAAGTTACATGAAGGGAACAACTATGTATGCCTGGGTCGTGGAGGAGCCTAGTAGGAGTGATGTTCTTGGAAATTCTGAGATGATAAAGGGCTGGACAATCGAACATAATATGGGCAATATCACAATTATCTGCTTTACATTTAGGACAGATAGGGGAATCTTGCTTGCCAATTCTTTGGAGGTAAGCTAGAATAAGATAACAGTGTTCTGTTTGGAGTTGGTTGATGGTGACTTGGGTTTCTCCATTGAGGAGACTGTCATGCCTAGGAATTTTCCCATTTTGTAATTCTGTAGCTATTATCTTTTTTCACTGCAGCTTCCTATAGTTGGAAGTCTATAGATTGCCACTGTACTGATGAATGACTGCCTTGGCTGTATAAAAATCACAAGGGCTGTTGTTTGATCTTGAATAGAGCCTGCTTTGGCCAGAAAGTCAGCCAGTGCATTGCAAACAATTGTTGTGTGAGTTGGGATCTACCAAACAATAGTTTTTAAGTCTTTGGATCTTAGTTCAAATAGGAAACTATGGATGTTTTTACAAACCTGATTATTTTGGTTCTTGGATTTGAGGTGAGAGATGGCAGATTAGGATTTAGTGCAAATAAGTGTACACTTTCTCTTGGAGGTAGTAGGAGGATTGGCATAGATGGTGTTGAGTGCACTTTTTGAGGGTCCCCCTTAACCTAGTTTTATCTCTTTAAAAGTTAAAATCCTATCTTTAAGTGGTAGTTCACCAATGCTATGAAAGTATATATTTTTTAAATGTGTATGACAAATTTTAGACAACATAAATTATGAAGATTTCTTAAATTTTACTGTACTTACCTTAGGATATCAACTATAATTTTTTAGTTTTATTTGATTTATAATAATGATAAATATAGAATGTTATTTGTCATTTCAATAAAAATGTTTATAAAATAATTAATTTTTTAAAATTGCTATGTATAAGAATGAGTTAATACCATTTACTAATATAATTGGACCTGACTATATATCATGGTAAGTACCATAGGTATTTATTATTCATAGAGGCTGTGGATCCATCTATATGCACTCAGTTTTCTAGAAAAAAAAGTTAAAAAAATAGCCTAATTTTAAATCTCATTATATATTTCAAACTTTAGTAGTACATAGCTCACAAATAAAATGAAATGACTATTTTTCTATGATGCAATAATAAATATAAATACTATCGTTCTATCAAATTCTTAGGATCAGTATTTTTGGCATGAATAGATTTTTTCACTGTACAATATCTGTGACATAATAATAAATATAAATGCTATTGTTCTATAGATATTGTATGATCCATAATGACCCATATGATGTAAATTATTGTCCACTAAAATTAAAGTCCAATTAGACAGTCTCATAGCCATTGCTTTTATTATTATTAAAATATAAAACTTATTTTAATTAAATTTATCATATTGTTTGTTGTCAAAACTTTAATAAATTTTTTAATATTATTATATTTTTTGTTGCTTTTGTCTAATTAGTTTCCTTTGAGTTGGTTAGCCTAGTTTAGACTGGAACTGGTCTGGTCCCTATGGTCACCATAACTGACCAATTGTGAATTGGTTAGACTAGTTGCTAATAATTTCTAACAAGTGTAACCAGTCCAGAACTGGTAAGAGTTCCCATTTGATCACCAATATAACAAAGTGGCTATTGTTCTGTGATAGCATAATAAATATAAACACTATTTGTTCCATCAAATCTATGGCACTATCCTTAGGGTAGTTTTTTGGTATGAGTAAATTTTTTTACAATATATACCTTCCTGCCTAAAAATTACTTTTCAGTTTTAGTATGTCATGGAACAATATCCACAATATGTATGATGGAATAATAAATATAAATGTTATTGTTCCATTGAATATTTTTATTGAAAGAACAATAGCCATTGCCCCAATATACATATACCATACTTAGCTATACAGTGGACTCATTGTTTAAAAAAAGATTTTTTTAAATATTGTTAAAAATAAAAAAATTTTAATCCTTAGTAGGGTCAGTTTTTTTTTAATAAGTTATTTTAATGATAAGTTAGTGTAGTAAAATAACTTATTCAAAAAACTAACTTTAAGTAAGGATTTAAAAAAGGCAATGTCTACATTGCCGACTAGTCGGCAATGTAGACGATCTTACTACATTGCCGACTAGTCTTAAATTTAGCTTA
>JAUYWI010085752.1:0-36857 GCA_034780595.1 Parotoplana pacifica
TACGAATAGAACTAATCAGGCTAGTGACAGCGATCTGATCTATAGGACAAACTGTGATACCAGGACGATTTCTAATTCCATGTTGGGCCTCTACTCCTGGCTCAGTCATTGTGCACTCATTTTGGCACTAATCTTTGTCGATTTCACGGAGGCCACCAACAGCAAAATTCAGTCCAAGGACCACATTATCGACTGGAGCACCAGCTCAGACTTGTAAGTTATAAAAAAATTATTTTTTACATTTGATTAGTCCCTTCTATAGGAATTCCAAACCAGATATAGAATTAAATGTGTAACGATATTTTCTTGTTCTGTTGATTATCTATTTCTGTAGAGTACACTTTTAGTTATTTTGTGCGTCGTCTTCATATTGTTCATTGACGGAAGTTTAATTAAAAAGTATAATAGGATTTTAATGACAAATTAGAATTATTGATTTACAATTAAATAACCTTTATCAGTTCATAGAAATAATATAAAGCAATAAATTTCAAAAACACCTATACAAAGAAAAGAAATTATATACAATAAATCCCGAGTTAATAATAAAACAATTAATTAATGATAAATTTGTTGGTGAAATATAACAGAAAGAAGGCAAAACAAAAGAATAATATATGAATGCTAACAAATCAATGATTACAAAAAGAATATTACTACCCAAGAAAAGTTTTAATTATAAATGAACGACGACAAAATCTCCTAACAACTTTTAATGAAAATATTATTCAATTTATTCCCTCCAGTGTAGGGTATATCGTCCAGCAATTAGTTGCATTGTGTTATAATCTGGAACGGTTGTTTTGTACACTTGAATGTTCTTTGGTGGTGATCCAGTTTTGGATACATGATCGATAAATTAACTAACGGAATGTTTGCTTTGTCCGGGGATATCAAATAGATGATCAGACTCAATATCATTTTATTATTATTATTATTAATATTAATAATGATGTTAATGTCAACTATGCGAATGAGTCTTCTTGTTTGTTGGTGTTCTATATGAAGTTAAACTTTATCAGATCACAAGAGGTTGTACTTTTGAACTGATGGTATAAATACACAACGAGTTTTCTAGAAGTATGGGTTTAATTTGTGTGCATTTTATTCTGGGGACTAATTTATATTTACCGCTATAAGACAATTTTGAAGTATCGAATATTGGTAGTCTATTCGGTCAACGATGGGAAGGTTTTTTTGTAGTAATAAATTTCAATCCATATGAGCAGTTTATAAAATGTTCAGAATTGTCTATTTATCTCTGAAAGTCCATTTTTGTTTAATATGAGGAGATTTAAAAGTCAAGATTGAAATTTCAAGAGACATATTGTAGGTATAATAGAAGCATAATGAAATATAATCTTAACACAGTCCGTAAAGTTTTGGAATTTTTAACAGATTTTCTGTTAAATTCGTTCAGCCTTTATTTGCTTAATTTAGTTGAAATCGTTAATTTGCTGAAAATTTGATAAATTCTTCTAGAATTACTGAATTTAAATATATAAACATTTGTTTAGGTATACACTTATAAAATTATATAAAATGAGTTGCAATAATTCACTAGCAAATTACTCTTTAATTAATTCTCAAAGGACATGTTTTTCTTTACATTTCAATATTTTAAGAAACTATTTTTATGTTTTCCAAAATTTAAATTAAATACTGCCTTTCATCTTTTTTCTTTTAAACAAAAAATGTGTTTAATTTTTAAGCGAAGGAAAAGTAAAATAATTATACAGTATAAGATTTTTTGAAGTAAATATTTTAATTTCGCAACCGAAAATACCTACCATATCAGACCAACGCACAGAAGTTTTTAAACAATAAGTTTTCCTTGATGAGTATTAGCATTTGTATGTCAGTAAAATCTTTAATTTCCATCACGATTGTCTTTGATATACAGGAACTACAAAAATGATCAAACATGTTTCTTGTTGTCTATTTTACTTTGATAGCTAAATGTTATTCCACGTAGAGTGAATACTTGAAGGTTGTATCAAAATTATAACTTGGACAAATATAATATCTAAAAATGGAACATGAATAAAACACTTTGAAATAGCTACACAGAGTAGTTGAAATTATAAGCGAACATAATGGTACTTTTGTTTACCAGGTGTACCTAAATCTGCCACTGTACCATATTTGATGTCGTGGATATTGGTAATAATTCAGATTCTACTTAAAAACATTATAACAAAGTTTTACATCGGATATTCTCATATTAATAATAAAAAACGGTTTCTCTAGTAGCATTTTGTCACAAATGTGTGTCATTTAAGTAGCGATTAGAATCTTGAAGGATTGTTACACTTTTGCTAAATGAGTTACATATGTACATCGAAAATTCAATATTCACAATGGAATATACTTGTACCCTCCCCCCATTTTATATGCATATAATAAAGAAATAAATAGCTAATCTAAAATTGATAAACTTCGAATATATGTATACATCTTGTTAGCTTTATGGAATAAAGTCGTAGATCTAGTGAATAATGAACACATAACTTACATAGTTGTTAGCAAAGTGAACTAATTAACAAGAATTGAAATTTGATTAAAACTAATTGTTGTTTTTAGACAAAATTACTACAAATCACGAAACAGCTTTGCCAATGATGACTCTCTTAAAACTTGAAATTTGACTCTCTCTTAGTCTACAGGAGGTTCTTAGCTTGCAAAATCAAATTTTACGCTGCTGACGCACACAAGACAATTTGATTGTGTTCGATTTGGCTCTTTTCTATAAATAAAAAGTGGGAATAACATGAGTTGCCATTTTGATTACGTCATCGTAATCATCTGTATACATAATGGAGGTTTTACTCTTACTCGTTGCCCGAACCCACAGTATGAAAACTGAGGAATTCTAATTAGCAATAACCACTTGGTCCGTTGGACTAACTGAGAATGCTTCAGTGCTTGCGATGATGACATGATTTTCGTGTTATTGGATATTTTAATTTAAGAGGGAAGCCAAACCGATTGTCCAAGACAATAATCGTATGATGATGTGGCCATCCAGTCTCGGATTTCAAATTGGTCAGTTGAAGCCGACTATTAAGTAGCAATGTCGTAGGTTGTTGCATCTGTTGTACGAGGAGGTAATCTGATTGTTCACAATTAACATCTATTTTGCCATTTTACTTTCTCTTTCTTTTTTGGTCAAATGAAGCTCAACCATTTGATTTTGTATGACGCACATTCTTATAAGAAAGTGACTAATATTTGACAATTTACATAATTTTAATTCAATAGTCAACTTGAAATTCTGTTAGGTATATCACGATTTTCAATTTAATTTATTATTTATTACATTTCATTGTTTTACATTGTTTTTCATGTTTCTGAAATACAAGAAAATACATACATATGTTCTTCTTCTTCTAAAAGTAAATGCAAAAGTTGCAATTAAAGATATTGGAATTGCGAAATAGTAAAACTACATTTTGAATACAAATACACACATTTGTTTTAATCAGATTAATTCCTGCTTCATTTCTATTTTGAGGCTAAGCCGCATTTCTAGAAGTATTAATTTTGTACTTTTTTAATTCTACAATGTAGTTGACTATTTTTTATACCGCCTATGTCCACAATTAGTTATTGCCAAATATCGAACCGATTCCTTGCCAAAAACAAATTTCAGGGCTATCAATTTCTTTTGGAAGAATATAACAAGTAGAACCGATAGATAGCAGATCTTTGTTTCTTTGATTCAGTTGTGTGATTGTAATTTGTTTGTGCCCGTTGTCTTTGTACTGAGGACAATATATGCAAATGAAGCCGGATTTTATGAACTGACTGAATTGCAAAATTACCAAATTATTATGTGTTCATCTTCTTTTTTGACGACTTATATTTATTTTTATTTCATAAGCACGTATTCTATACTAGATAATACCGATTACTTGTATATAAATGGTAAAATACGGATTTCTATAATTCACAAATCTATATTTCGATAAAATGTCAAGATAATATATATTAGGGTGAGAGATTTTTTCTTAAAAATACGAACGTAGTGGGTGTTCCCCAAATAAAAGAAAAATAACACGCTGATAAATATTTACATGTGTTAAGGATAATTGAAATTTTGAATTTTGCTACTAGGCTGTCTATAGGCGCAGTTTGTACTATCTTCTTGATTAGACCTTTGTCAGTTTAATATCCATCTTCTGACTGACTGCCTGAATATGTTGCCCATTCTGTGTTGTAGATTAATCATCCGAACAACATATTATAGAGTGTTGCTTTTTTAATTAATTAAAATATTTCTTAACAATACTATCTATCTATCCATATATCCACTTAAATGGCATCGACGTTTAATTAATTAACAAGATTGCATTTGTTACACTTGGCAATATATTACACTGTATATGCTTTCATGAGGCTTCAATATATTTTTTTGAATCTATGTGTGAGTAGACATAGTTGGGCTTCGTGTGGTGCGAGTATAAATGGAAAGATTTTATTTTTACATTATATAAAAAAAGTTAACATAGCTTATAATGTATTATGTAAGTTTCAAAGGGTGTAGGTAATGTAGCATTATCTATAGTCTGCAGAGTAATTCATCTTGTATGCGATTTCAATGGTATTTTGTTTCCATTCATTGGAGTCTTCAATGATTAGTTATTTGTTGTATTTTATTGTGTGAACATCGACATAGCTTTGTTCTTACAAAATCATCTTCCTCGGCCGGTTGTTGTTCCTCTATATTCGGGATTTCATTTTGCCCAGTCATTTCATATACAATAGTGGGTGTAGGTACC
This sequence comes from Parotoplana pacifica, assembly GCA_034780595.1. Taxonomy (NCBI): domain Eukaryota; kingdom Metazoa; phylum Platyhelminthes; order Proseriata; family Otoplanidae; genus Parotoplana; species Parotoplana pacifica. The sequence continues at coordinate 4,782 of JAUYWI010085752.1, forward strand.
CATGCAGCAGGATGAGTCGATTTTTACGAAGAAGAAAAATGAATTCAATGTGTTTTTGAATTTCATTCTTTCCCTCCATATTTTGGCCCAAAAGGCAAAATTGGAATTGACGACCTAACACTGTTGTTTGTGGTTCATTGAAGCCGGTCAAGTGCGAAATGCCACAATATCATAGCCGAATTAAAATGCATATACATACACATGGAATTATTATTGCATAAACATAGGTATTTCGTGTTGTGTATTACAGCACACGACTACACTATGCTTTCTTTAAAAGTTTTCCACATATAGATAGCAGTAACAACATGCTTGGTAGGTACTTGGTTTTTGCTTGTTCCTCTGCTCGTTGCCTCGCGTCATAATGTTCGTCTTTTCCAGACATCACCACCTTCTAATGACTCACTTCAGGATCAAGTGGATATAGAAACTTTATATCCAACTCAGAAAAGTTAATTTGAATGAATATAATATGGATGTTTAAGTTGCGAAATGGTTTGGTTGCTTATAAATGTTAACCGTCCGAAATGCTATTTAGGAAACAGAGCGAAGGTAGATACCTACTGGAATTGCTCAAGCCAAGCATATATAGTCGGTGTGTTTCTAAATTTGTTTAATCCAATAGATTTATAAAATTCTATTTTTAAAAAAATATAGGTCAAAAACTAAACTATTCCTGAGAGTCTAAACTTTTTTTAAAAACGGCTTCGAAATAGTTTTGGTCTGTTGTATACAAGGAAAATACTTATTTTTCATTCACATGATGTTCAAATATGGAGAATACCGCTTTGTTTCAAGTGTTACTCCTCCTTAGATTTTTTAAAAAGAAATATTTCCTATAAAGACGTATATGGCACCACTTTATAATAATTTATTGTTTTTAAACTCATTTTCAAATCGTATTTTGTTTTTTTAAACAAATTTCTAAAATCTATAGAGGTATCTTCATAACATGCAAATTTATTTAGCTAATGTATTTATTAAAACAATGATACTCATCAGGCTATTTTTTCCTATGTATAGAATAGGGAAATCTACATATTAAATTCAAAATAGCCTTTCTTTAGATGGGTAATTTAATTTGACTTTTACTTTACGCATTCATTTTTCAAACCCAATGTTCAACTGAATAGGTGCCACTGAATTAGGATGCAGTAAACATACATATAAATAATATATTTAAAGACGGCACAAATACATTGATATACCAATTAGCAAATTATTTTCTATACAGTCATGAACATCAATAATATGTCAATTAGTAGAAATGGTATAAATTGCTTTAAAAAAGCGCTCCAAAAATGAAAAGTAATACTTAATGCAATGTAGAACAGAAGCGTTTTCATTCATGAGGATGTATTTTGTGTCAATAATTATTAGATTGATCGTCTTATAAAATATTATAAATAATACTTGTTGCAAATTTTAGTAATTGGGCATACAGGCTATTTCCATAACAACCATTATTTAGTTGTTGGTGTGCAACACTTGAATGAATGTGCCATACCATGGCGCTCCCAATGTAATCGATATACAGTCATAATACTGACTGCCACAAAAGTGACATTTTAATTGTTTAACACGTTTGCATTCGATGACAACATAATTTTGGCATAAACAGTGTTAAATAGGACGTTTAATTTACGATCTATTCCCCTGATATTTACACTTATTGCGAGAGGGATCTGACATTTCTATTTCAGCCGAGGACAAATATAATGCATACCAATGCAGTTAATAGATAGGAAATACAGTTTAAATGGTTTTAATATTTAGTGTTGCTTTGTTTTATGCGATAATTTTAATAATTAATTCAATATTAACTACCTAATGAAATCACTTGTTAGCATAATATATTTGAATGGAAAAAATGTTGTTGGTTGAGTTTTCCTTGAAATAATAATAGTTGTTTTTTGTTGTTAATATGAAATTGCTTTTTAGTTGTTAATAAATATTTTTTTAATTGAATTAATTTTTCTATGTTTTAAATTAAACTCCATTTTCTATAGTTTAATAAAGATAATCCTCAAATAAGTTATAAAAATGTATATCATTTTGAATAAATTTACATGCTATTAGTTGTATACCTTATTGGTATAGCAGAATTTAATCAAGCTTCCCTTTTATTGATTTCTTTCGGTTTCGTTTTGATTTTATTTGTCATATCTAGCAAACGTGTGGTTAATATTTTGCACAAAAGGTAAAATATTTGAATCCCACATCAGCAAAATGTGTAAAATGTTATAATTTAAAGCTTAATCTATCAAATTTATGAAATTAAATTGTCGTTTCCTTTTCCTAGTTTAGCTTGTTTTTCAACTAAAATGTTTATTTGTTTTTGTTTTTATTTGATTAAAATGAATTACGTTTTCTTATTGAGTTGACGGCAAATTTAATAGTTTTTGTTCAACATTTATAATTTTGTATTTAAATAGATGCTTTATTTATATTCAAATCCTTTTTTACTTTGAGATATTAAAATCAATATGTACCTATGTCCGAAGAATACCTACACTATGAATTTTATTTAAAACTGAACCTCTTCTCGTATGTATATGAAAAAAATAAAGTACCAGTATCTAATTATTTATGAATATTGTCACTTTTAGTTCTTGATTATGAGCTTTGATTGTGATTGTTTTGTTCAATTAAGCTTAATTAGCATCGATGTGTCTTCATAATATTGTTTATGCAGTGATTGTTTTTCTATTGAAAATTATCTTATTTTGTTTACTTATTTAGCTAGTAGGTATGATTTGTACCTCCTATAATTATGTTTAAATGAAGTAAACTAATTTTTGAATAATTATAGTTATACAACCAAAATACAATAGATGTGCAATTACCTACAACACTATTGTTACCCATACCCAAGGTATTAATTAATTGGGGTTCATCATAGCATGCGTGTTGTAGGTAGGTAGGTAACTACGTATTTTATTAATAGAAAACTGTGTACTAATATTGCAAAAGATGGATGGCTTGGTCAGGAAGTGTGTTCTGTTATATTGCTTTATTATTTGATATCATTAGATAAATAATACACTAAGTTTAGTGTATATAGGTATTATGCATTGTGCTAGATAAAATAATTTATACAGTAAAAAATATTACAATATAATAATATTCTGGCTCTTGTCTAAACGCAATATCCGATTATTAACTAAAACATGTTCATTTTTTATTTTTTTTAAGAATCGATAATCTGAAATTTTGTTTTTAAATAATAATGGATTTCTATGGCTTTTATGAGAGACGAGAGATAACACGCAAAGTATCAGTTTTACTTGTTAGACAGATCAGATTTTAACCAGATGGTTTATTAATAACCCAAGTGTGTATAATTAAAACTAAACTTGACTTTATATAATGAAGTTCTACTAGAATTATACATACTATACATTAAAAATGTTGTTACATTTTATGTAGATAGTTATGACAGCTATTTTTTAATTGTTTTTATATAGAAAGAACCGTTTATCAGTTTTTATATAATTGTTGGTCTAAATATGTGTGTTTTAACAGACATCAGCAACCATGATTAATAATAGTTTCTGGTCTGGAAAAGCATTCTTAATAATTCACTTCACTTGTACCGAATTTTTGCCAATAGAGATTGGTTTTCATTTTTAAACGAAAAAAATTATAAATTGTTTCGTAATTTTTTAAAAAAATGACAGAAATTCATTGTGATTAAATATATAATGCATATATATGTGCTGCTTATCATGCTTTCCGGTTTCATGAAGTCTTAATTGACAGCCAAATCATCGAGATAAATGAGCTAATCTGAAGAAAATGACCTGATTATATTGCACAACTTACTCAATCTATCTGCTTGGATTGTATGTATGTCTACGTACATACATGGCATTCGCCAGACAGATTATTAGGTACCTACATGTAGGGGAGATTTTCTAGGCCTCCCATGGTTGTTTTCTATGCATGCTAGTTAGATTGCAAGGACGATTACTATCTAGTAGTCAATTTTAAGACTTCTGTAATCATTTGGATAAAATTTGTCTTGCATGTGGCTTAAAATGTCATGTTTGGAGAATCAGGTGCCATGTCTTTTTCAATTTAACTTCTCATTAACAATTTATTGTTATTTCCATTAAAAGTTAAGTAAAATTAGCTCCCAATTTTTTTCTGTGCAGGTCCAATTTTTGAAATGTCTCTTTTGCTGACAGTTTGTATTTGATGGTCTTAATTATTTATTTTGTCCGAGGATATGGATTGTAAATAATTTGAATATTAAAAAGGTCATTAATTTTGTTACCTGATCTCAGACTTTCATATTATAAATTATATTTTAGCCTAGGTATGCTGTAACATGGGATACACGTCACATTGGACAATATTTAAGTTTGTATTATAAAAGAAGGAATAAATTGTTTTCCAGTTTGGAACATTGTCATTTATATTTAATAAATAGCACTATAAGAAGTAAAACAGTTTTCCAACATTTAAAATAGAATTTTCTCTAAATTTATTTATTAAGAGTTGGTTTTATTTTTTTAGAACTTTATTGCTCAGTCTTTAATATGCATATATCGTACTTTCGGTTTTGTCTAAATCAATAACATTTATTTATCGAAGCATATCGATGATTTAATAAAAATGGAGTTGAGCATTATTCAATTGTTATAAGTTAGTGAACTAATAGTAATTTGATTACTGCTCTGTGAACATACACTATCAGAATCGTATACTTTTGGTTCTATTTATTGAAGAAGTAACACTAGAAAATATTGTTTCTATTTCATCGTCAAGCAAACAATATTTTTTTCGATTAAATATACTTTTATTTAGATCTTAAATTTCGTGCATATTAATATCTGTTGTATTTTTTGTTATTGAAATATGCCTCTAAGCTTTTTTTGAAAGCGGAATATTTATTAAATTCTAAATATGCATTTAATTAGAACTTTGCCAATGGAAAATGTTTTAAAGTTATAAGTACTACCTAGAGAACTACTTTTGTAAATTATTTTATATAGCTAGTTTTGGTACGTGATGTTTTAAATATTTTTAAATGTATTGCTTTTTTTTCTCTACCCAATATAATTTATACTTATAACGACGATATGTGATGGGGTGTGTCGAAATCTTGTTGAATCATTATTTGTGTCGATATCAAAACTAAAGGGTGGAGTAACGACAAGGCAGATGCTTTAATTGCTTACAGTTTTTTTGTTTCTCGTTTGGAAATCAATTTTATTATTTTAAATTACCGAAACAATTTATTAAAATACAGCTCAGCAAGTAAATAGTACCTAATTGGTGTCTGCCTTCAACCTACAATACATAATAGACCGGCGAATTGTCTTTGATTTTCGATTATTGATTAAAGAAAATTAAATAAAGTATTCACAGTCAATGTCGAACTCTTTCGCTTTTTATGTATGTAGATGAAATACAAGCTTTGACAAATATACAAAAGAAAATTGAAAACAATTTTTCACCCACTAAAACTAACAATAAATAGGGTACCTGTCCTCTATTAGAGCGCACCGCATATTGTGTGACATCTTATAGTGTTAGGTTTGGTGCGCTAATAATACGGTTGTTTGTTTATATTTGCTTCTTATTATTAGTTTGTTTTAAATGAACCTATGTACATGTCGTGGGCCTGTGGAAATAATAATCAATAAGTTGTTATTTTAGAATCATTCTTCGTGCTCGAATTATATGTATAATGCGTCAGGCCAAAAAAAAGAAAGAGAAAGGTGCGTCGGCAATGACTAATTACCCCTTGGTTTTCATGTGAATGATGTTTTTGTGTGATAATTATGCTTTTGTAATTTTGTTTGTAGACAGGAAAAAGTCACCCTATTAGTCAAGACAAAATAAGAAGAATATTATGATAAACCAAGCTAATTATGCAGGGAAAATAGTTGCTTTTAATGCATCATGTCTATAACTTTATATAAAAATTGTTCAGAAACTAAAAATAGTTGAGCCTCGAAACGAATCTCTAATGTATTTATCATTTGATTAATGTTTCAATTTATTATTATTACTCGTATTAGCTCCTAAATTGAGGTTAGATTATTTGTTAATATACGATAATGTACCTAACTAAAATTATTTGCCGTCCATTATTTAATTTAATGTTAATATCTGTTGTATTGTGAAATTGGTTTACTTTTATTAAATATTACCTACAAAAAACTGAAATAACGTGAATGAAGGTTGATAAGCCTACTCTGGCAATATTGTCATTCAAACTGTCCAAATTCGAATCAGAAGTTTAATAGATTGGACATTCGGATATGTACTTCTGGATTTCTCTAGTTAAGTGTATCTAACTTGTTTGTTTTTTTGTCTTTTTAGATTTAGGGGCGGCCTTAGTGGACCGTTGCATGTCTATGAAAACGACGTTCTTGTGTTCCGATGCAAAAACGATGTTACCAAATACGCCATCTATTGGGTAAGTTATTCGTTGTAGGTATTGCAAGAGAAACATACCTGGCTTTACATTTAAATTAGATTCAGTCATTATAGACGCCCTGATTGGAACAAATTAGTTGTTACACCAAAATTGAACTAAATGTTCTTTCAATTTCTTTACGGGTTACAAAAGAAATATTCAACAGTCAGTCGATTTGCTCCCATGTATTAGTACTTTTGGTACTTTCGACTTGTCTCTTGCTGACAAGTAGTAATTAATTCTTAAGCTAGGACATTAATTCAACCTTCTAACACTAATAAAAATTATTAATTACATATTTTCTAGGCAATAATTATAGGAATTATGAGGCAATTTAGATAAAAATGACTCACTGATAATTAAAGTTCCTCATTGTTCAGTCTTTTTGTTAGCTTACATTCAAGTAGATACCTTATAGTTACATACTTTTACGGATATTATCCAACTCCTCCAACTGAACAGACCCATTATTTAGTGTAAGAGAATTTAATTATACCAGGTATGCATTATTGATTTAAATATGGATGAGTCGGGAGGCTTTTTACAAAATTTATATATTCTATTGTAACTTGAGAAGCACGTCGTTGACATTGATCATATTTATCCATTCATAATGAATAGTACCCATACTTACTCCAGTCTCGGTAGGTTAAAATAGTTTAAGGCGTGCGATCAATGAAGATTTTAAAATTATTGTGTTTTATAGTTTCTAAATAACTGCCAAATCCATAGGTATTGGTTTATTTATGTACAAATTGATTTTATGCGCATTTCTTGGAGATAATTATCTTATCTATGGCTTTATCTGCACCTAAATTATTTTATTAATACAACTCCACTTTGATATTTTGTTATTGTATGGTTGAAAAGTATGTATGCAGATTCCACTAGTTTTATAGCAATATACACTGAAGTTATGTAATAGTGTAGTTTTTTATTGCGTTCCGCATCCATAATTTCATTCTTATATTTGAGGAACTATACTGGCTGCTAGTTTGATTAGTTAAATCCGTTTTACTTTTTCAAATCATATAAAAAAAGAAGACTGGCTTCCAGAATTATTAATTTTAATTAACAATTCAATCTTTTCCATGACATATCCAACAAATTTAATTTTTATTTAAGTAACATAGCTACCTACAGTACCAAACTATGTACTCGTTCGTAAAAAGGTATATAATTATTCAACAGGTATTATATAATAGAGAGAGAGAGAGAGAGAGAGAAGGTTTTTTAGGTCATAACTATAACAAGCCGGATTGCAATGAATCATAATTTTAATAGAATTTGATATATTTTGTAACATAATCTAAATAGCGATTCTTTTGCTAATTGATAAACAAGTAGTCGAAATACTAATCATTTCACAAATTACCTACCTACGCTATGCTGAAAGATTAGGTACTATTTGATTAAAAATCCGCTCTTTTTTGGAAGGGGGGAGATAGAATTACATAGCTTGTGTTTGTTTTTATAGTAATGACGGCTTTTAGTATTCTTGTCCATTTGTGTAAGATCTAAACTGCTACAAAATGTGTAAAAAGTAGTCTTGGTAGTATCTAATTTTGCTAAAACTATGCTATAATATTAATTGACAACACAAATTGGTATTGTAATGTATAACATTTTTATTTATCTGTATATAGTACCTCCATTAATTTGGGATGTTTTATTTATCAGCAGAGTAGTACGTACAATTAGATTATTTCTGTGTGACTCTTTCTTTTCGATAAATTCTTCTCCAGTTGTTGCAGCTGCTGACATCAGACTTGATGTTTATTTTCGGACTTTTCCGGTGTGCCAGCTTTGGCAGTAGTATAAGTATTCTTCTAGCCAGTTAATGTATCTTAATAATTTTTAACTTCTTATATTTAAAAGATTGTGAACAGAGGAAACCTAATCAATTTGAAATTTTAACTACATATACATATCAGGAATGGTCTAGGTGTATTTTAAAATTGGAATTCTCTTTCCGAAAAATGTTCCATTTTCTAAAATGTACTGAACTGTTGGTTGGCTCAAACTACTTATTAGGTTTCTGCAGTTTTCTTTTTAAACTGCAGTGTTTTGCAAATAAAAGATATTTGTTTTATTCTCATATTTCTAATGTGTGATCTGAAGTACCTATAGTGAGAACAGGTGCATTGAATTGAAATGTTGAAAATTATATAATTTCTTTTGCCTTGGAAAATACAAGAAAATAATCCCATACAGTAACTAACTACTCTTGATATATAGGACGATCATTCACAGTTTTTGGATGTTCATATACGTACATGTAGGTACACCTGATTAGCAATTTGAAAACGATGGAAACTGAATCTGAAATGAATTTTAGATAATTATTACGTGGACTTAAGGATCAGTACAAAAATATTGATTGTGCACTTTTTTTATTGCAATCGGACTTACTTGTAGATTTCAGCCTGGACAGCGTTGTACCTACCTCTCTCTCTCTGTCTTTGCAAGTTAGCCATAGATAATTGGAAGTTATCTTTTTTAGTTTCCTCGTACATAGATACTATTGCCTATTGTCCGTGATAAAAATGTTTAAAAAAAAAATCCGAAACCGTACATTTTTATCTGGAATATGACTAATTTATTAGACTCTTGTTAGATAACTAAGCTAAAGAAAAGCGGCTTATAAATATACATGAAATTGTCTAATATCCTCTAACTTGAAGTCTGACAAATAAAATTCCTAAATGTCGTTTGATATTAATATATTATATTATTCTGTACTCATAACCTACATTGTTGTTAGCTGGAATGCTAGCCGCTCTAAGAATGTCATAGATATATTTATTTTGTCTCTGACATGACAGTGACAATGCCTCCTTTCCCGATTTAACTGGAATCTTTAGGCACTTCTGAAAGAATATTATGAAGAATCTTATTAACTTTGGTTTCAACACTGTGTAAAGAGCAATCAAAGCCACTAGAAAAGAAAAGGGATTCCCGTTATATCTAACTGTATGCTAAATGTCTGTATAGAAGATATATTATGTGTGATATATGGAAAATAATTTTGGTATAAGTTGAAGATTAATTCGTATCTACACTACTAAAAGCACGCCTTGGATTCACTTCCGCCACTGTGCAAAACCTTCCAGAATAGGTCTAGTTGGGTCGTGGCTATTTAGATAGATAATAGATTGAAGACTTGACTCATTTTCAATTAATAAAATTTCTGAAACCGTAGGTATAAATTTGGTTGTCATAGTTTATATAGTGTGTAATTATCCACAGAGCTTGGGGGGGGGATGAGATGATTTTCCCTGTTATAGTAGAAGACGTGAGGAATCAAGTGGCACCTAACACAACCTCTTGAGTGCAAATTCATGTGCAAAGCTTTTACTTCTAAACATTTTCAGAAACAATACATCATCATAATAAATTTATTTTTTCCCTAATTGAAGTGGAATGACGTATGATAAGCTATCAGTGAAGTGACATATTAGTTAATTGTGCCTATTTATTTAGTTTTAATAATTTTTATATTAATATTAAACAAACTCAAAACTGGTTATTTTAGAGTTTTAAATAAATAGAGTGGAGTATAAATAATGTTGACGATCGGTACATTTCAACTTCTCTGATTTGATTTGACATCACCACATAACATGAAAGATGAGTCATGCTGTTTACATTTCTTCATATATTTTGTAACCGCATATTAATATTGTTAATATACTGATTTGATAAAATTTTGAAATTATAAATGTATACCTACAGTTGACAAAGATAAACCTATATCAAGCATAATTGTTTATTTAAAATCAAAAAGATTCTTATGATCGCGTCATGTGTTTTTATAATTATTATTACAATAAATTTGCACCAGAAACAGTTTGGTTCATGTAGGAACAACATAATCAATTTCAGATATATAGCTATTTATTGGTTATCAAGAAATGTATCAGTAGGTATGTGCTTTGTATCCTAAATAACATCATGAACAATGCCCTGATTATAATTTCAATATTTTTAAAAAGAAATTACACTCTTTGTATTATAAATTCAAAATAGTACACCCCCTTCCAATATCCAATTTGTGTAGAACTTTGATATGGCGAATGGTTTGTACAGTAAGATACTCGTCATAGTTGATTATTTTTGCATACAATGTAGAATTATGATATTTAATTTAAATCGTACAAAAGCACAGGACAAATAAATAAAATTCAAGACATAAAAAATTGTATCGTTTAATTTATGGCACACTTTATAGATTCGATGTTGTTGAAAAAATATCCTAAAGATGCAAACATATTGCTAGTGTTTCTATATATATGATTGATATCTATATATTTATTTTATTTTCAATTTTATTGCTAATTTGATCTTAAAACCAAAATAAAACTTGAAAGCAAAGAAAATGATCAAAAAAAATCTCCATGTTCGACTATTGGTTTGATGGTATCCTTAAATAATGACAATTAGTTGAAATCGATGAAATATTTGTCAGCGACCAATATTTGGTGCGCAATGTGTATTTGGAGAGACCAGAGCAAGTCTCAGCCTGGGTCAGAAAAAAAATCGATTTTTGAAAGTAGGTACATAAATGTTATCAAAATACTACCCAAGATGGTTTAAAATTGCTTAACATTAATTAATGTGAGGGTTAATGAGTGACGTATTTAATTTGTCTAATAATAAGCACTTTAGTCAGCATTATGCCTCCTATCAACTTGGTTTAAACAATTATACGGTAACATGCATAGAGATTATGTTGATTAAATTGTCATAAATATCTATCGATAAATTAACATCTTCATCATCTTTTAGATTTTTCCAATAAATTGTGCATAAATTCGTATTTATGTCCTGTTTTGGAGTTAAAGTAATATGGTAATTGTAAATTTTACTAAGGACATGGGGAGCATCTTCAATAATTTTTGACATCTTTATGACACATCTTTTGCAGAAAACTATGCTTTTATAATATAAGGTATTAAAAAGTCTGATACTATCGGAGAGATTGTTTCCAGAACTTCATCAAGATGTCTCTAAACGCTCATTGGGATCTACCACCCTGTTGATTATTTATTAATATAATAATTGAGGCAGTAATAAAGCCGTGGATATAATTGACTATTTTATTACTCTATTTATAAGTAGGTATATGTCTTTTAAGTTAATTTGAATACCATCCAATAAATCAATTGCAAATTTAGAAACAACAGCAGTTTGGTCGCTAGTGTTACTTAATTTTAAATGAAGATTTTCTTTGTATTACATATTATGAAGACAAATTATATGATAGGTAAGTGGCCTGAAATCAATTCAGTTGACTAATATGATTCAATTAGCCTTATTCATTAGACATTATGTTTTGATGTTTTAAGCATCAGTTTTAAAATCATGTTACCGTACCTACAGTTTTATTAGCTTAAACCGAATTTGTTTATTTGGATGGCATGTTTGTTAGAATTCAGCTAAAGAGAGTTTATTGATTTTTTATGATATATTGTGCATACTTGTCATAATCGGTAGTGGTCAGATTTTGATTTTCCATCTTTATTATGGAAAATAGTTACATGGTAGCCATTATATTTTATACCTTCGATGCTGAATTCAATTTTAGCCCACAGCTCATAAACATTATATTCTATGGGCCATTTTTAATCAATCATGTGGAAAATGGCCATAAATACTTCAAATTTGTTTTATTATAGCAACGCCCTCTATCCATAAAAAACAGGTAATATTTTGCCTGAACCTGTCTTCTTATTTGAAAACCTTCCCTTAACATGTTTGTTTAGTATTGCCTGGATACTTTCGCAGTAAATTAAATTATTTCCCATATGAAAATAGTATAATTGTGGCCAGTTTCTGATATAGAGAACAGTTTATGATGCGTTAGTCACGTTGAGTCATTATTTTATTTTGATCGCCATGGTCAAGTGATTATATAATTGAGATTAGATTAGATACACGATTTCCTGTTTTGAAGGATATTATTATATGCGGCATTTTAAATATTTCTATATATAACATGTATAGTATACCATAAATAGAAGTAATTGTTTTATAAATAAAATGTAGAAAGTTAAATGATAATTTTATTTAACCAGTTAAATGCCATTAAGTGAAAATACAAAAAGATACATTTATTCAAGTGCATGTAAATATTTTCTTAATTTAAAAAAGAAACTGTCTAAGATTTATGAATGTCCTTTTCTACGGTTGAAGAACATTAATAGGAAATAAATCAACTGGCAACATATTACAAAAATTGGTACAAAATATTAATCAATAGAGAAATTTTGAATTATAAAATTAATATATTGCAATTTATAAAATAAGTTTAGCAAGTTTGAAGAAAAGTCTAAATAATTCGCATATTATTTACCTATTGATATTAAAATTCAATCGATCTATTTGAATAATAAAGAAGGATGAAGGTGTCGACAGTAAATGGGATATTTGAATGGAATATCACTTCCTGTGATGTTGTTATTTTTTCTTATACCTTTTTTTTCTTTTTTTCTTAAATTACCTATGCACCGTAATAGTAATAGGTACTGTTGCTAGTTTTTGTTGTTGAATAAATCGCTTTGAATAATTTGGAAATGTATAAAGGTTATGGCAATAAAGGCATCCGGAAATACTGATTTCAGAATATGCCTTCAATCGAATGTTGGCTGATAGATTTGGATAAGTCTTTGATTATATCCTCACAATTGATATTCAGAGTCTATCGCCCTATACCACTACTAATAATATGAAGCATAAAACAGGTAGTAGGGAGAACGTAGTGGGTAAATTGTCTCATTTGAACATGAAATTGTGCAGATAAAAGAGAGGAATCGTTTTTTTAATCAAATATCATCCATCCATCTGCTAACAATCCTAAGATTCTGGTCGTAATATTGTGACTGAATTAAAACTTTGGTTTTATTATTAGGAAATCAAATTGTCGTGGAGATACTTAACTTTGGTATTATGTATATGTATTCATCCAATATCACCAGCTAGCAAAAATATAAAAAAGACATTCCTAATATGTGAACAAAAAAGTACATAAGCGCGCGGTGAGGTTATCAAAGAATTGTAATAATTTATTAGAAATAATCAATAGAATTGCTATATTACCGTCGATATTTCCTTTTTAAATTATTTAACAGTTGTGTTTGTTGTGTTTATAAAATTTGTTTCAGTAGAGTTTTCATCTATGTCCCTGCTACCTAATGTGAATGTTATTACTTGAAGATCTTTTGTGTTAGGTAAAAAAAGATTTTATTATAAATTTATTTTAGTTAAAAGGCACAATAACTAAAGTATGGATGGTTTTATGTGTGCCTTTCTAAATTTAAAACGATTAAAATGTGTCTTAGACGTAAGGAAAAACTTTAATAACGTTAGAAATTCCATCGATATGTTTTTATTTTTATTTAGTTAATAAGATACACAATGATAATCCTATCCATAGCTAAGGAGGGGGGGGTAGATTGCCCCCACCGTTTTATTTTCTAGGACCTTTCCTCAACAAAATCACCCCCTATTTTTTTAAATTTTGGATCTACACCAAATACAATATTTTTTACTCTTAGTACGTTAATATCATTTATTAAATTGTTGTATTTACTTTTGTTCAATAATACAACTTGTTTTTCATACAATGATTATAATTATTTTCCCAATAATAATTACTTTGTCTATTTACTTGAATTAAATTTGAAAAGCTATTTCTTTTTACATTTTCATTGTACTTTAAAATTTTAACCTGCTATAAAAATATTTAAAACATAACATCATTTGTAGAACATATTGTTCTAATAATATACCAATTTTCATCACCATAGTGTAATCCTAAGTTAAAATTTCATAGGGGGCGCGAATCGGCCTGACTGTGTTAAATACCCCAGTAGGTACCCCAGTATGCTTTGTATCTGGGGGAAGTACCTATTACTATAAAATGAAGTTGGGCGAAAAATAGCAAAACTTCTATATAGCTTTAAAGGGCTGGACAAATTGAAATAATATGGTATCAATATACATTTAAAATATAAAGAATAAATTGTATACAATGCTACCTAGTCAGCCGAAAAGTAGTTCTCTTATCGATTTGTCATTTTGTCAAGATAGATACTTTTATAAAAATTTAGCCCAAATTGTCCATGACTAATGAAAAACTTTTTAGTATTTATTACACAATTTGATTTGCTGAAGTTTAAACCACAAATTGATTTTATAGGTACTTAGTTTTAAACATCAATATGTTATGTCTTATTGATATACATAGGTATAGAGATATGTTATTAGTAAAATCTTTATGCATACAAATTTTTGTGTTTCTTTTTCTATAATTTAATTAGGTACTACTAATATGTATAAATGTCCATTCATAATTTCCATTTATGTATCCAGCCCAATGAAATTGCTGTTTATCGATAGTTATACCATCAATAATTTGAAAACTTTTTTTCGGATTTGTAGTTTTTAGCCATCAATAGATTTAATGATTTAATTATTTGAAATCAATCGGATGTTCAATCTGATGAAATCATATTGTGTGGCGACTACATGTCGATTTTCTGAATACAACTAAACATTTTCCAATGTAATAAATCTTGATCTTGTTGCATAGCTAGTTTGTTTTTACAACCATGAACATTTTTAATGTTTAAATTGTATATAGATTCGTTTTACATCAATATTGTTTTCTCATTTTAGACTAAAAGTGAAGATTTGTACGAACAATGTTCTTCTGTTAGGCAAAACTCCGAGAAGATAAATGAATTAAAAATATGTGGTTCCAGAAAAAGTGATTTTAGACTTAAAGTCTCCACATTTTCTTGGAATCCTTATAGTCCCAGTATTGCGCTTGGAGGGTACATTTATTTTTTAGGTAAGTTACACATTATTATACATGTTGGTAGGTAGGTTTATAATTTTAAAGGCAATATAGAATCCTGAAAATGACAATAAATATTTAGGTACTTGTGTTATCCCTGTTGTCCTTTCTGGCAGGTTTTAGTGGTATGGTAAATCATGATAATTTATTAGATATATTTTAACTATTTTATTATTTTATTTACTAAAGTAACCATTTGAATGACCTTTAGCATGTGACATCTTGGCCTTTTATACACTGAAAATGAAAATAATTCATGAAGGTCTGCGTTTAGTACCAAATTTGGATTAACCCCATTCATTATTAATCGCGGAGTTATTACTGAAAGCTTAAATGACCCCCACCTCATTGAGTGAATGTAATTATTGGTTATATTTAATTCTACTAGTCCATGGGGTTAGAAGCCGATGAACTTCTGGCAAAATAATAATAAAATTTAAATAAACGTCACATCATTATACTTGTTTATATCTTTCTATAATTAAAGAATGTTAATAAATGGACGATTTATTTAATTAGTATATATTACTTTGTGGAAGTTATTTGGCTGTTTAATTCTTTTTTCCCATCAGTTTGTTTATGTAATAAATCACACAAGACGAATATTATATTATAGTGTTTCGTCTGTGTTCTATTTTAATGACGATAGCAGCATTTTTTATGTGTGCCCAGAACATAAAATGGGAGATTTTTAGAGATGTTTGTCCCCTCAGCAGCATTCATAAAATCGGGTGTTTAATCGATTTTTTTAATTTCTTTATTGTTGATCACATTGTAAACACACTGTTTGTCATTTATGTAATAATTACATGGCACTGTTCTGCTCATTATATCGCTTTTCCCAATTTTCCAATTGCCTGCTTGTGGTGTGCCGCGGCATTGCTGACCATTTGTCACTTTTAATAAACGTGCTGTCCGCATTCCTTGACAAAAACGTGTAGTTATTAAGTTTCGGTTATTAAAATTGCCGTTAGCTTCTTTTTTCAAGTACAACACCATATTTATGTGCTAAAACTTTACTGAAACAGACTCTATCCTAGGTTATGTATAATTTTGAATTATGTTTAGTTTTTTTTTTTAAATTATAGTTTGTACTATTATTCTCAAAGATTTTATTGCTGAAATTTAAAAAAAGTTAATGACAGAACGCGCGTGCCCATTACTTGGAAGTAGTATGTGTGTGTGTAATTTCTGGTTTATAAATTAAAAGTCTATTAGATAAAGAAGTTATTCGATAATTAACTGTTTCTGTAGATCTACTTAGACACAGTAAACGTCATGTATTGTGCTTAATACAGTTCACAGCAAAAGACAGTTACACACTACTGCTACGAACATCCTCCCGCTACTATGTAAAATATTAATTACTGCTGTTTGTTGTACCTACAATATCAAAGCATAATCTCATTTGACACCAATATAATGGGCCTGTCAAACTTGTTTATAGTTTAAAAAAAATTGATCATTTTCTGAATGGTTTTGGTAGGTACAAAAAGACATACAGAATATATATTAGTACATGCAAGTTACATACTCTGATTACTATAGTTTAGTTAAGAGATCTATATAGTCCTATTGATTTGGCAACATTTAAGATGATATTTAATTTATAGGATTATGTTAACTGACAAATTGCTACATCATATTGTGATTATCATGTCTGTGTTTTGATATCATGAAGTCATCCATGTCTATAGCTAGCCAGTTGTTATGTGTGTTTTTTGTGTCCTTAACTCATATGAAGTTAATCCATGCATAATTATAATCTTCACCTATGTGTATTATTAATTTAAGAAAAAAACAATTTATCATTTTATTTTTGTGTCCTATAAACTTTTGGTATCATGGAACTTGGAACGTGTGAAAACTAGTCAATGAATCAAAATTATAATTAACTTATCTAACTTGTAGGGTAGGATGCTCTACACTCCTCAATAGTTTAGAAAGGGATAATAGTTTCTCTCTTTAGTTCAATGAACCAATATTTAATATATATATATATGGTACTACCTAAAGTAGTGTTAGACTACTTAAAAAAGCATCAGACCATGGAAATCTATCTACAAATAAACAGAATATTGTCGAAGAAATAAAATTTCTTTGACATTGAATTCTTTATCAACACTTGGCTACACATTTTTTCAGCCATATTTCTTGTGCTAATAGAGCGTCCCTTTTACATCCGGTAGAGTACATACAAAGTGATTAAACTCAACGGTCCTTTTGGGATTGCCCCGTATATGGCATCTCGTCTCAAATTGTGGACAAATAAGCTTGCAGCCCGCCCCCACCACACCCATTAGACCCGTGCAGTTACGGCAACAACACTCTCTTTAACCGTACCTTAATCTCCGACATTTCTGCGAATTCTTTAAAGGACCAGGCATTTGGGTTATACCCGGATCATCTGCTTGTATGCTTGTAGAAAATGCACTTTACCGTTGAACTTTTGACCTATGAGTCTCCATGAGTAATAAAATTTCAATATTGTATTTTTTCGAAGTAGTGTTCAATAGAGAGAATCTTATTGTCTGATAACAGATATTTCATATTCCATATTCCTGGCACTCGATTTTTGGCCTTTAGAGGTAGCATTGAGTTTCACGTTAACCGGGTTGCCCTACCCCACGCGTCAGCCTTTTTTGTCGAAATGATTCGACCAATGTTTACGTGGTTACTCGTATTTCCTTTTTTGAGACATATCCATATTTGGGGTTAGCAGTAATTCACAACAGAGTTTGTAAGCTCCGATGCCTTAGATCTCCCTGATGTTGGGTAATAGCATTACCCTAATAGGAACCCGTGTCAGCAAAGGAGCCGGTGGCCTATCAAAGGTTCATATGCTATCAGGCGCCCTCTCTCCACACTGGTTAACCTTTCGGTTACCTTCCGATCACATTACGAGAATTTGCAGATATGACTCGTGCTAAAAACTTCTTACTCACCTATTCAAAATTGATTTATTTTATTTTATTTTTTCCCCGACAAATGCTATTTAGTCGCCTATCTTGTGAGCTTAGCTTAACTACTAAATGTGGGTAAATTGTACATTATTTAGCCTATATTTTCTTCTATCAGTCCTTTATATTATTTTTTAAAAAACTCCAATTTTCTAAACTTTATCTAATAAACTGTGACTATTCATATATTGCTTTATAATATACTGCAATTAATTCATTTTATGTTTCATCTTATTTATATATGCGATCTAAATGGTTTTTAGATTCAAGTGAAAATTGTTCGCGTTTCAATCTGCGGTTGTCTGTGAAATTAGTGAAAGCTCCAAGTATGTGAAATTGTTTCATATTTTTACTTAATATTTTGTTTTAGTCATCAACTTGATCACAATGCATTTAATTGAAAATTTTCCTTAATCTTAAGAAACTATGCATTATTTATTATTCACATAGCTATTGTTTTTCGTAATGCATTCTCTATCTATTTAAAAAGGGATAAATTTATTGAAACACTTTGCACTATATGAATGTCACCGACAACAGTAAAGGAAGGCTCTGACAAAAATAAATAACTGGTAGTTTTAGTTTATCTTTCAAAATGAACTTTTAAATCAATAATTAATGTTAGTATTGAATGCAGGATATCCGGCATTTTAGATCTAATGGTTTAACCTCAAAAGCAAAAGACCGCGCCTCTAGCATTTGGGGATGATGTTCAAAAATTTATATTGTAGTTTCTAATTTTGTAGTTTTTCATCTATTTTTAAAAGTTGAAGTCGTCAGGTGTATACAGAAAATATATCAGTTTCTTCTTGAATTTGACAGTGTGCATTGGGAAACATTTTATTGCTCAATGTTTGCAAGTACATACACAGTCATGGAATAACATAATTGATAACTGGCGTGCAGCCTCCATCATCATGTGCCTGGATTTGGAAAATACCTTCAGTATAAAAATATTCAGCAATGCTTCTAAAGCAGACACTGGCGTGTTAATTTCCAACATCAGATTATATTTTGGCCTTTGATTATATCTCAGAACATTGTATATAATGGCCATGTTATGTGCCTATTTAAGCCGCATTCATAACCATAATGTGTAGTAGGTTTGCCCCCCTAAAAAACAGGTTATGAACATAATAGTCACTAAAATACTGAGAACAGGTAGATAATATAAAGTGTCCAACCGTGTGATCTGATTGCCTAATCTTTATTAGGCATATTCAACAAGATGAAGATATTATATACATCCATCCATTCAGCTACATATTAAAGCGGAGTTCAATTCAATCTCTTCCTCAACTACATCATGCACCTTGTGATATTTTTTAAAGACAAAATGTTTGACGCGTTTTTTTATAGCCCCTGGCAAAACAACAATAAGTATGTCTTCCATACTATGGCGGAATGAAACATGTTTTGAATCAGGATATAGTCATTGCTTACAAAAAAAACGGTAGTTGACACGGAATTCTACTATATTAAAATAACATAAATTACAGCAAACTGCGATGTTATTTTGCATGTCAGCAACATGAAAGAAAATGTCAGATGAAATATAGTATGTCTACTGTGTGTGGGTGTATATTACATTTCAAATGCTGATCATATTTAAAAAATGATTAAATCATTACAGGTTTGAGGGCAAGCTACTGTCTATGTTATCTAAATAATTTGATTTGTTTTTATATTGATCTACGGCTTTGATCTTTTTTAAAGGTTTTATTCTTAGTATTTGGCAGTATTTAAAAAAAAACATAATTTATGTTTATTGTGTGTGGGCTCTCACATCGTCTGTGTGATGTTCATTTTTTTTGGTGTGTGTTTTCAATTTTTAGAAAATTAATTAATTTTTTTGTCGATTAATGCTCAGATAAGGAATTCAGCAAAATTGAAATTTGAAAGAAAGAATAACTAACAATCTGATTGATTTATGCTCAGAGTTGTAGTTGGCTGGCGAACAGTACAAATGGTGTATTACTAGTTATAATTTCAGTCGGGTGGCACTTAATCGAATACCTCCACACACACGGTGATCGTAATTTAATAAATACATAAATCAAATATCAAATCACGGAGGAGTTTTGTGCAAATAAAATATTTTTGGATCTTGTTGATTTGAAAAGAAGGTGAAATTTAATGCGCATTACTTTGGTTGGTTATGTAGAGGTAGTTGATGGCAGTTTGTGATAATTTTTATTTGTTGTTATTGTTTGTTCTTGTTTTTTTTAGGTTATAAATCAATTTCAGGTACGTATGTTTTATGATAAAGTTTTTCGCACTCTGTTTGCTGCTTTTGTTTGCTGGTAGTTGTGCTTTCTATGGATAGTCCCCAAAAAATTTCAAAAACATTTTTAGAGTCGATTTAGTGTTTTTTTTAATTGTTGACTTTATTTTTATAAAATCGATAGACCGTTGGCAATTAGGTGAGTAAATTTATGCCAATTGGACAAACAGTTTTTTTTGTACTACACATTTATTTAAACTGAGTCCAGGGGTGTGATTTTTCATGATTTCTGGGACTTGAAGAGCTGTGGACCTCAATAGTGAGAGAAATCAGTCCGGTATACACAAGCTGGAAACTAGTAGTGAGACACGGGGACCCAATATATTGTATTTACTGTTTATTTAAAAATTTGGAATCCCTGGTTTCAAACTTAGGAATGTCATTCCAGCTAAATTAGACTTTCTAATTTCAGTCTTTTAGATGGTCATTTTATAACTTTAAGATAGAGGGTAGGCTAAAATAACTTTATTTTAAGTTTTGAATAAATGTTTTCCTAGCTAAACTGTCGATCGTCTATATGAAGTAGGTGCCCATAGTCTTCCACAATTGGACCAAGGATACATTAAAATTATTACTAAATTTCATAAATTGATGTTTAATTTGTGTTTAATGATGAATAAAAGATACTTTAACTTGTTGAAAGTTTTTTTAATTAATAAAAGTAGAATTATCACTCGTGACTCATATTTAATGTATGATAAATAAATTATACTTTTAGCTTTAATAGTTGGATTACTCATACATAGATCAACTTTCATATTGATTTTAAGCCAAACAGTATAGTACAAACTCCAGACGTTAATTCGGGGAATCGAGTTGGTAATTAGAATTTCAATTTTTTAGATCTGCATTTTGGGCACGTAATACTATTTGAGTCATATTTCATATGAAAGTTAACCATTTTTGACTTGATCGCTTTGAAAACATATCCAATTGTGAATCACTGATGTCAAATTAAAATCAATTCATTGAATTACTTAGAACGTTTTTTTGTGTTTATTTCATAAATTACATCTTTTTAAACTGATGACTTCACAGGCCCTTTAGCATGATTTGTTGGTGATCAGTTTCCAGTTTTATGTGCTTTAAATTTCAGCCCAATCAATGCATTATGATTTTGTTTAATTAATGGAGTTTTGAAACTTTACGAAAATGGACATTTTTACGATCCATCCCAACGTACAATAAACTTTCATATTGATTTTAGATCTATCAGTGCGAATTCCAGTATCCAAATCTCATTCAGAAAATCGAGTTGGTAAATTAGATTTTGGTTATTTTTATAGGTGGAGCATGGGCATAATATTGTTCACTAATATAGTTGGTTCATATTTTATGGCGATAGAGTTGATTAACTTGAAAATGTATCCGAATCGTTCAATATCTACATCTATTATGTCGCATTAAGTTAATTTTTTTGGATGCCTAAAGACTCCGGTACATTTTTGGGGGAACTATGAATTCTTTTATTTATAAATTTCTTCAACCTCCTATCACTGCCTTTTAGCACTTATTGAAATAGTATAAAGATTAGCTGTTCTCAATGTTTTTACTACTAACGATTTACATTCAGAAGTACATGGTGGTAGCTATATAGTAGATAAATAAATTTCATTTAGACTAAGTAATAAATCAGCCATATAAATGCTTCTTATATTGCCACATAAAGTTATCAGAACAGATAAAATGTTTAGCTCGCTCAAACTGCATGTTTTACATTTTATAATGCAATGGATTTTTCATCTTGCAGTTTCATTTTATATTTCATATTTGTACTTATTTTGGTTTTCGCTTTTAATATATGTAGACTGCGAGAACCTGTTGCTTTAAACATTATTTGAAATAGAAATCTTCTTAATTGAAAGAACTCGGTCATATATGTTTTATGATAACAACTCTTTCTATTTGAAGGGCCTTATATCAACATCAACAGCTACATCCCTACACCACAATTATTAAATGTTTGGAAACCTTTATGATTATGCAATGAGCTTTGTAATTGAATCCAATTTGATTTCCCAGCATACTTATTATAGAATACTCTCATATTCATGTTAACTTTTCCAAAAACATTTTAAAATGGTAAAATCAAAAGATTTTTTTGTCGAAAAAGCACGCCTTACCTATCATTCAGCATGATGAGCTAGAGGCATCTTGTCAAAACTGTCAGTATGATAAAATTCACGTTCTAATTTGCATACAGACAGTAAAAAAGTTTTATATTTCGTCCAAAATCAGTTGAATATTTTTATTATGAGAGGTACCTAAGTTGTGTTTAATTCAGTTATTTGAAATATACATGAAATTTGAATTATTTAAAAAGAGGATTAGGAAGGCCGCACTTCAGTTTCTAAATGAAGATTGATCACCTATCATAATCGCTGTTGTCCTATGTGAATTGGGTAGAGATTAATACTAACAAGTTAGACTTTTAACATTTATTGAAAGTTAATTTTCCCATTATTAACCACAATATAGCCAAGTAAAGGTGCAACACAAATTTGGTCATCTGTTAATTATTTATTAAATATCATTCAATTAGATAGTATAATTTGAGTAAGTATTTTCAGGGTAGATTCATAAAAATAAAATTAGTATTTTTAAAATTGTATAGCTACGTCTCCGCATTGCGGAGAAGATTACTTTTTTTACTGAAACCACAAAATATAATATATAAAGCCGTCGTATCTCTAAAACTGTCTTATCTCGATGTTAAAAAAATCAATTATCTATTATTTCCCAGAATATGAAATTTATGTTTTACTAGTATTGAAAGAATATTAATGAAACCTGTTCTTAATATTTTTTAATCTATTTGAAAATATGTAAGTTTAAAAAATTGATTGTTAATTATTTAGCCATTAAATATCTTTTTTTAATTGTCTATCATTACAGGGTGGAAATTCCTAAATTTAAAAAGATAGTTGTTGATTGAAACTATAAAATACAATATGTTTTAGATATCTAATAAATCAATAAACCTATCCATTGATTAAAAATTTTTGTACATTTTAAAAATATATTTGAAAATAATTATACAACTTTAAAAAAATGCATCTGATCTCTATTATTAGTATATATTTGTGGACTTGATTACATAATCATAACTTATACAATATTTATTTCTTATTGAAGATAAATATTTTCTGAAAATTATACATAGAGACGCTTTGGTCAGCCCTATTTTACTTAAACAAGTTGTTCTTTGTGTTGTGTATCCCTTAGTAACATGTTGTATTCAATCATGCGAAAATGCTATTTCAAAAATTCATGTAATACAAACAACATAGTCCGTTGTGTATAGAGGTACCTATTTTATCGTTTATACCATTGGAAAGCCCAAGTAAGAGCTTCATTTTTTTTATTCCACGTGTAAACAAACATTAGAGTGGTATCAAAACTGCATACATTACGAAGTGGCATACAAAGTTGTTGAATAAAGATAATTTCGGCAATTTTACTTTTTTTGATCCAACATGGCAAGCCTATACAAAGCCAAGATCCAGCTGAGCAAAGCGTGGCTTCTTGTTCGCTTATGGATTCTCCCCAGGCCGCATTGAGGCCAGCTGAGTGCGGTGAAAACAATTTACGTTTGTAGCAATAGTCTGCATGGTCGACGTCATGCTAATATGCCAAATAGACCTCAATCTGCAACTATGAAGTTATAAATGCCACCGGTTTTACGCACTGCCTGGCCTATTAGGAGACGTGTTGTGGCACACTGGTGCAGTGCTTTATTTAAAATTGCATTATTTAAATAGGGCCATGTACAGGTCATTAAAACCTCTACGCCCCCTTGGTTGCTGGTAACTAAGGTGGCTGTTTTGGCTATTCAAGGCAGTTGAGAAATTGGATTTATTATCCGGCTTGATTTGTTGTGTCTCTTGAGCTATCAACACACTTCAGATTTTGCTCGCACCTTTTGTAATTGTTGAACTTCATTGAATGCCACGGAGCTGTGCACCACATGTTTTGTGTTCACAATCAAATAAACAAATTAGCATTCATTCATCATGTTACATGCAGAGAGATTTATTCTGTAGAGACTCAATCAGTCCATATTTAGGTATCATCTCATTTTCCTTGATTCGCTTAATATCGAATCACCTATAATTCAAAAAGCTTAGTTTTACTTATCTCAAAACAGCACAACCACTACAAAAAGCAAGGCTGTGTTTTTTAATCCTAAAATTATTTTTTCATCCTACAAAAATTCTTTAATGAATTTAATCAGAATTTATACAAGTTAAAGTATATAACATTAATTTAATGTCAAAATTCTGATTAAATTCATTAAAAAATTTATGTAGGATGAGAAAGGATTTTTTAAATTAAAAATTAAGTGTTCGACGTTACTTTTAGTTTAATAAAAAATAAGATCGACGAATTAAACTGAGTACAAGAGAATCCTTTATTGATTATACATAGCAAGTTGTAAAATGTAATAGCAGTCACATTACAGTGTTTCTTATAACATTTCCAGTAAATTGTTTGGCTTCTTAATGTTCACATGCAACATGTATGTATACATGTATCCTTCCAGACATAAAATATATCACCACCCGTTTAGATTGCAAACTAAATCTGTCCAACAACTGGCATTATAAGTGCAAGGCCCTCAACTCTCATTGGATGAACAAAGATTAGTCTTCGCTGAATCAATACGTTTCTTTTCAAATTGATGATATTGACATAAAACAATAGTCAGATGAACTAATATTAAGTATCTACCCTTTGTTTATACAGAAAAGATGAGATTAGTTTTACAACTTTAAATTAAAATTTATATTTAACTGCTTTAGGGTTGTAAATGATTTTCTCCGAAATTCATGAAAGGAATTAAGTTATTATCTGTGTTTAGAATCCAAACTCTCTTAATGTTTTATAAAATTGTTATTTGTCTAGATTTATCAAGGAAATTTCAGGAGTATCATTGATATTAGCAGCTTCCATCATAGTATGAGCCATTAATTAAAATTTCATGATATGAATAATTGAAGATTCCTCATTAATCAAATATGATGATAGTATTATTTGGATTGTAGATGGTATAGCATGTATCATTTTAGTAATGTGGAAACATTACACTCCTTTTGAAAGAATAAATCTCAAAATTCTTTAAACTATGTCAGTGAACAACTGACAAAGAGAAATACATTTCAATTATTCTGACCTTATATAATTAATTACAAGAAAGATGGTGATGCTGTTTCTGATCACCAGTTCGATTACCTAATTTATTAGAAAACGATTTATCAGTGTTTCACTCTATGGGTTTCCCTATTTATTGCATGGCCGTTTCTTGCGCAGTCTGACATTCTGTTTAATATAGAAAGATTAATTAATATTAATGCAAATTACATGTGTACGTTATCTTTGTGTGAAATCGTTAATAGCTATTTTTTATATTATTTTTATCGTTTTTTTTTCTATATCTGTACAAAATTGTCTACGGATGCTGCATATTACATTTTCATCTGTTTAGTTTTAGGTTATATAATTATTATTGAGTGTTTATTTATTTAATTATAAAAGGAGTTGAACCATTTAGTGTAACTTTGTAACTTCTAAAATGACATTAATAAATCGAATTTTCAATTCACTATTAATGCTAAGAATCTTTTTGTACGGAATCGATAATTTTCTGAACCGAGTAGGTACCTTATAGACTGCAAATGCAGTAATTGACAATGTCATATCTGATGTTGGACATACCAACTATCAAAAGTACTTACATGGAATATGTTATATATTTTCTTTACACACTAAAATTTTTATTTGCCATTTTTACCATATTATTTAGATTTTTTATTTTTAAATAGACATCGATTTTATAGTTGGGTAAATTTGAAACTAAAATTTTATAATCTTTGATTAGTTACAGGAAACAGTATCTTTTTTAGTCTGGCCTTAAACTTTTTACTACGATTTTATTATAAATTTGATACACAGGACATTAGCTTTAATTTTGTTTGTTAAAGAAATTGATAGAATTTGCAGTTTATTTTTATATAAACAGGAGCATTGATATTTATAAGTTAATAAGACAGTGAAGAATTAAGTCTAATGTAATTTGATCTTGTTATGCCGACATTAACTTTATTTTCTTTGACTTCTGACCCATGTGTGTATGCATTTTCTAAATAGAACTTTAAGTATATGGCAAAGAAAGCTAAGCCGGGTAGGTACCTACTCTTGTTCAAGTCCCATAGTTACTTGTTTTGAGGACTTCGGTATGTACCTAACTACATTCTTGATCAACTACTTCTATGACTTAAGTTGAATCATGAATACATATACCTAACTTAGCCTGGCTTAACAAGATAAACTACCTTAATTTTTTACGAAGTTATGTAAATATTTGTTTTGCCTTTTGAAAACTAACGAATGATGTGTTGCTCTGTGTAGTTTGTCGATCTAAAGGTAGGCCTGCAAGCCTGTAATTAGAGGATATGCACTGATAGGCAGCATTTTTCTAACTATATCGACATTTTTCTAAACAATGATATAAAATGTTTTACTGTTTCTCTGTAGCGTCTAAATGTGTTAGTAGGTGCAGCTGTTTTTATAGCTAAAACAACTAGAAAATATTATGATAACATTTCTTATACCCATTGCTAAAAGTGTTAAAAGGAACATGTGAAATTCGGAATAAACAGTTTGATTCTCTATAATGAAAATAAGAATTTTAAAAATAAACATTTCTTTATTAGTAACCAAAAGAGAACTTTGTTTCCCCCATAGCATGTTTATGTTTTAAACACGCAGCCAGGTTTTGCTAAAAATCTACTTATATATTCTATAATTAATAGCTTGTATGCATAATTATTCTGTTAATGATTTTTGGAAGCATTTTAGAAATCAATGTGCTTTCACTCTATTTATATGACAATAAATTGAATCAAGTCTCATCTATAGAGATAGCCATTACGTTGTGCTGATGTGTCATAGAGAAATGACCTTAATACATCACTAAAATGAAACTATTGTCGATGGTAGGGTTAAAATAATCTAGGGACAATTATAATTTGTAACAATTTATTATTTATAAATCGACTATAAAATAAATTGATCTCTTCGGTTCGAAAATATAACAGTGTGGTAAACAGAATACCTAACTATCAAATATAAAAAGAATTGAAAATCTGAATGTTATCAAAATATTCCATTTATTTGGGAAATTAGTACCTAGTATGCACATATTTGAATTTTATTATAGAATCATTTATCTCTGCTGTGCATTTTGTTTCAGCTACTTCTGTTATTGATCGCATTACATCTATATTTGTGTTGTTTATTTTAGATACGCCCAAAAATCAGAACCTGCGCCAAAATGATAAGACTGATGATGATAACAATGCCTCTACCTGCTTGGTGCACTCCCTACTGATCATTTCTTTATTGCTTATTCTGGCTATTCTGAACAAAGCTCTCTAAACTGGTGGTCACAGGGGCTTAAATTTTCAGTTACTGCAAAATATTTATTTGTTGTTTTAGTATTAGTTATTTGTATATAGGTACATATTGACAGAGCGATTAAAATTATTATTTATCTATTTATATTGAAATGCATTTTTGCAATAGTTTTAATATAAAAGGAAGATCGTTTAAATTGTGCTTTAAAAACTGCCATCAGCTGTTTTGAATTTATTTATATAGATTATTACTTAGAAAGTTAACTTTAATCAAGGTAGAATAATAGGCAATAAGTAAGTGTTTTAAACATAATTTATGTATTTTCAAGTGTCATGCGCAAAATCAATAGATGATTGGCAATCAGTGCTATAGTTTTATTTCTTTTATAGATTTAGGTAATTGTATATATTTACATAATTATATATTTATTTTGTTATACTAACTTTAACGGTTACCATATATTTATGGTCACTAACAATTTGTAATAACAGCGATATCAATTGATACAACATATAACATCATATTGGTTCTTGCTCCCTTAAGATTCTTTATAAATGTGAATCAAATGAATATAATTGTTCGAAAATTATGCAAGCAATCTTTTAGGTACTAATAAATGACGTAGAACGGTTGGAAATCATAAATATACCTAGAATTAAAAAAATAATTTTTATCCAGGATTCATTCGTAGATGATTACTTTATTTAGGTAATTTGAAAAAAAACACTTTCATTTGTTTTGCACTATGTATTTTTGTATGCATAGCTCCCAATTGACTTATCTACATTTTGTGGTCAATAGAATAAAAAATACCTACAACATGAAATAATTATCTTTGAATTTGCAAATTGAGATCATGCTGATGATAAATTTGTTGTTGTTGTAAATATAAACTTGGGAGTTATGGATAATTATACCTGTATGTAAATATTTAATTTTTTACTGTGATGTACATAAATAAGATAACTCCTACACAATATGCACAGTGATTTTGGATAAAATTCAGTCTAAACTCTTTTGCTTCGATTATCTTTCAACAATCTTACAAAGCATAATGTTCTTGTATAGCTGTATCATATCATACTAAAGTAATTAAATGATCAGACATAAAAATATAATTATTAATTTTTGCTATCTAATAAGATTATTGTACACACCAATTATATTACTAAATCATCTTTTAAGTTTATTCAGTCTTCAATTTTCAATGTTTCTTTAGATGCTGCCCATTTAATTTACCTTAATCTCTCGTCGTCCCTGCGGAAGGGGGGGGGGGGTTTATCCCCCCTAAGGTTTATCACAGATGGCTTGAAAACGACTTAAACGATTTGTATTAAATTTGGAATGGAGTGTACATAATTTTCATGTGGATTGTTTTGGTGTGAAAAGTTATGAGGTCCGAACTTTTAGGTCAAGTAACAGCCCTCTGAAAAAATAAAAGTCCCAAAATTACCTAATGTACTTTTTGCAAAGAAAGTCGATTCTAAAGCCAAATATAAAATAGAATACCTCTTAAATTGATGTATATTCTGGATGTTTAAAAACATTAAATTTTATGAGCCGGGGACAACCCGAGGGCCCAAAAATTCGATATTTTGATTTTTTTGAATAAAAAAATTTCTACCTTACCTATAGATTTTTAAAAGAACAGTGGTATGTGTAGTAGTACCAGTTTATCAACTATAGAGAATTTTATATAGAACTATTTATCCAGGAAACAGTTAATGAAAAGTTTCGTGTCAGAAGTTGTTCATATATGTAAATCCTATATATTTGGATAAGAAAAATGTAAAATTTAGTTTCCTAATAACATATGAAGAGTTTATTGAAATTCTTTCATAATGGGCTTATGGATTCTTTATCAAGTAAAAATCCATAGCTTTATCCAAAGTCAAACATTGAGGTCTACTGTTTTTGTGACTGAACCAAGTAAATACGTTAAAACTCAGTTTTTCTTAGGGCAGAAATCATTTCAAAACCGCTGTAACCTATCTGTTTTGTTCTTTGCTTTGTGACAGGTCCATGCTATGGATTCCATTTTCTCTACTGTTCCCTATTACGTGTCAATTCCTTAACATCTGAATATGATACTCTTACAAGATCCGTTAACATGTTTTTCCTTGGTTTGCCTTGGCTTTTTTTCATAGAAGTCTGCCTTCAATAACTGTTTTCAATAGGTTATCTCTTCGCAGTATGTGACCTATCCACTTTTTCTTACGCTTGGCAATTAGTAGGTTCTTTCTTTCATTGATATCCGTTAAGACTTCTTCATTTGTCTTCTTGTCTTGCCAGGAGATTTTCTGCATTCTCTATATCCACATTTCAAATGCTTCGATTCTCTTCTTATCGCTTTAATGTAGTGTCCACGTTTCAGAACCATATAGAAGTATGCTCCAGATTAGTGTCTTCATTATTTCTTCTACATTATACTCTTGGTTAGAAGTTCTCTTCTTTTTATAATGCTGTCTATATACCTAATTACTATTCCCTGTTCAGTGTCTGCTATTATTCTTCGATCATCCTCAAATCCTACTTCTTGTATCAACTTGCCACCTATCTTAATGCACTTATTGGCGTTGTCAAATGCTTCGATCATCATGCATTCGGTATAGATTGAGAATAGTAGTTGTGATAACAGACATCTCTGCCTTACTCTTTGTACTATCTCCGCTGGATCTGATTTGTTATTTTCAATTTTTACATTTGCTGTGTGATTGATGTAGAGGTCTTGAAAGAGTCTTTGGTCCTTCCAGTCAATTTCTATTCTTTTAAGTGTTTCCATGAGTATTTTCCAATTCACTTTGTCAAATGCTTCTGTCTATGATTGTTCCTATGGCTTCCGTGGTTCCACATGCACTTCTAAAACCAAATTGTGCCTTTTCTATGTAATTGACAGTTTTTGTCTTCAATTGCTTAGTAAGGATCCTTAGCATTATTTTTAACGCATGTGATATTCTATGGTTTGAACATTCAGTTGTATTAGGTTTCTTCTTTAATAGTAATATAATTGATTTGTAGAAATTTATTAGGTCATGTTCATTTGCTGTAGTTGGTCCGAGTGCCTTCAGTAATTCAGATGGTATGTTATCCGCTCCTTTGTTTTTATTCTTTTTCATATTTTGGATGGCTTCTTCGATCTCGCTGCGGAGGATTAGTGGGCCTTTGAAGTCATCGTCTATTTGTTCTTCATTTTCAAATTGTAGTTCTGCGTTGTCTGGTTTCTCTGTCTTGTTGTAGAGATCTTCAACGTATTCTTTCCATTGATTTTTAATTTTAGTTACATTTGTTTGACTTGTTTTGAAAAATATATCCTTTATCTAATGGCATTTTGAATTATGTGGATTCCTTGATTTTGTAATGCATTAAGTAGTCCATTCTTCCTTTAATTTGCAAGTCATGAATTCCCTGGAATGTTTTTGTCACCAATTATCTCGTGCTTCATGTGTTTCTCTTCTCAGTTCATTATTTAATCTTTCGTAGTTTTATCCGTCCATTCTCATTATTGATGTTCTTCCATTTTCTACGCACCGCCATTTTAGCAATCATCCCATCCGTTATCAGTTTTATCATGTGTATCTTCTTTTTGTATCCATTGCTAATTTTTGATATTTCTAATATCAATTGTTTCACTGTATTCTATTTGTATCAGGTTATCTTGTCTTCTTGTTTCAGGTGTTCGTCCACTTGAGTGCTAAATTATTCACTGATAATGTTGTTCTTTAAATTTTCAATATTACATTTTCCGTGGTTTTCTCGGCTTTATCTTCTTAACTTCAATTTTGTCTTGATGATTATTAAGTTGTGTTGATGTCAGTTCCAGGATAACTGCATCATTTCTTTACGCTATTTCTGTCTATGGCAGATTGTGATGTAGTCAATTTGATATCGCGAAATGTCTCCAATGCTCTTCCATATGTATCGTCTTCTCTTATCTTGCTGGAATATTATATTTATCAATACAAATTGATGTTGTTTGCAGAAATCCACAAGTCGTTGTTCTTTTGTGTTTCTTGTACCCTATCCAAATTCTCCAATGTCTTTACTGTCTCCTCCTTCTCCAACAACTGCATGGTCTCAATTGGTATCACAGACAAGATCTCATTGTACATTTCTTCAATTTCAT
>JAUYWI010085753.1:0-23827 GCA_034780595.1 Parotoplana pacifica
AATAAAATTAACTGATTTTATTTATAGAATAAAATTAACTGATTTTATTTATAGAATAAAATTAACTGATTTTATTTTATTTGGTGCATACCACCCTTTTCCTGATTTTAGCCATATCTATGGCCAAAGCAACTGGATCCAATAGGAATAATGATGGTGCATTTGCAATTTTTGAAACCAATAAGGTCACCTAATTTTTGAGAAAGTTTGGTGCTTTTACCATCCTTGTAACTAAGTTTTGACTAAGCCACCTGACTAAACACAAGAGGCTATAAATTATGACAATATCATAATATAATTATTTGTCAGAGCTTATGTTTACATCATTAAAGTTTGTGACTTTTCAAACTTTTTCACCATTGTCTGTACATTTTTGCATGCTCTTTGGGTAAAATAAATATTTTTAGACTATTTTGAATGTCTAAGCCACACAATGATTTCATATAGATTATATGAACTTATTTGATTTTATTTGACAAAGATGGCCCCTCCCTTTCAGCGAATTTTATTATATCAATTCATGTTTTAGGCAGTAAATGATTTTAATTGAATTTGGTGTGAAGAGTAAAAATCTGTTATCAGATTTAATGTGTTGTTGCTAGGTATGCTATAATTACATAGCAACAATCAATGTTTGAACATTTCTACTACTTTAATTAATTATTTTCTATTTCAAGAATGGGTAATACTCAGGCTAACTGGAATGCGTTTGTGGGACATGAAACTGCTGGTGCAGATGTGTCTTCAGCTTCTGATGAAACAGCAAAAGTTGATCCTCGATCTCCTACAGATGGTATTGACAGGACGCCTATACATATTGAACGTGGTCCAAGTGAAACATCTGATCCAAGATCGCCATCTGCTGGTGTTGAGAGATCGCCAGTTGGATTGAATTTCACAGACAGTAAGTTGTGATTTATTATTTAAGTTTGTCTGATTGACTTCAAATTTGGTGCCTAGGTTTACTACGACTTCTGTAATAAAGTTACATGAATATCTTTTGAAAAATATTGATTATCGATTTTTAGGCAACAAATCTATAATTTTGACCAAAATCACTTAAATTGCTCTAAAATCAACACGAAACGTCTTGCTCAAATGTGTGAAGACATTGGAAATAATGTGTTGATAATATGCCTCACTTTTATGGTCTATGAGGGCCACCATATTGGGGCAGGTCCATAAAAATGTTTTTTGTCTACTTAAATTTTTGGTTTTAAATGATTAATAATGCATTAAGAATATCTTTTAAGCCAACTGGAATCATTTTTAATCTGAAAAATTAATAAAATATGGATTTCTGAAATGGTCACTTTTAGTGACTTAGATATGCGACTTCCTATTTATGATTTTTTTTATTAAGTACACTAACAATACATAACAACTACATAAGCCAAATTTGAAGTTAATATACTCTTTAGTTTTATTTTATCAAATATTGAAATTTAAAAATTTCTTCATTGGAATATATGGATCGTTTTTTACACAAAACAAATTGTCTTTTTTTTCTGACGAAATTTTCTACAACACTTTGGCTTATAGTAAAACATAATTGTTATAAATAATTTTGGATTTGCACCGTTAGATATTTTTTATTACAAAAATATTCCAAATTTATTAGCTCTTAGGTTGCACCTTGATCTCAGAATATAAATTAAACTTTACGACTAGAAACTAAGAAGAAAACCTTAAAGACAATTGTATGGAGTATAGCACTATATGGAGCGGAAACCTGGACATTGTAAGAAACAGATAAGAAGAAAATTGAAGCACTAGAAATGTGAATTTAGAGAAGAATGCAACAGAAACGTAAAAAGACTTGAATACAAATCAAGAAATACTCCAACAAATCAAAGAAAAACGCAGCATGTTGGAAACAATAATCAGAAGAATTGGATGGGACATATAATACGTGGAGAAGCAATGGTCAAAGCAATTCTAAAAGGTCGATTTCTAAGGAAAAGTGGAAGAGGAAAACCAAGAAAGGGGGTTGCTAGAAGAATTCAAACCAAACACCTATAGAGAATTGAAGGACAGGGCAGCTAACCGAAATGGATGGAGAAACTGGATGCCATAGAATTAAACCTGCCTAATAACTGATTTGGCAGAACACTGTAGATAGATAGATAAATCGCGGATCTCCCCTATTTTATATTCTAACTTGCGGTCCGTTGTAAGTTTGGATGCCAGGAATATTATCACGTTTAACTTTTCCACAACTTCTCCATCAAGTTACATGTTGCTTTACAAATCATTAATAGATTTACAATTTTACTGAATTATTTACTAAATAGTAGTATACGGCTGTAACGCAGAAATCGGTGGGAGTATAATAATACCATTTTATAAATTATCAGAATATAAATGTATTTATATTAAAGCAATACATTTCAGTTTAGAAGGAGCTTTATATACAAATTAAACATAACAGCTCCATGTGTGACACCATATGATCCAATGCCTTGTTCATACAATGTGGAGTGAAATGAAGAAGTTGATCAGTACAGAAATGAGTAATATCGTCCACTCACTGGAAATCTGACCTCAATGATTATCTTGCTGTGCATAGTGGTGTTTACAACCCCGCATAGATATCGGGAATGTAGCAATTTTACAAATACAAATTTACAAGAAATAATTATTGGATAATAAAATAATATCAATTAATAGATCTGGAGTTGATTTGTATCCCAACATTAGGATTTATACTTCCCGTGAATGGATTGGGATGCGATTTCGTAGAGATTGGTTGGTAACTGGGACACTTTCATCGGCAGAAGATTTTAAAAATTAAAGATAAGTGGCCCAGGATGAGGGCCCATGACATTATCAGCTACTAAAAAAATAATAGTTGTCCAAGTGACTGGAAATTTAGTGTACAGATTCATTAAGTATGGACCACCTAATACAGTTCTATAAATAGTTTAAGAAAAAACTACTGATTTGTTGTTTTTTGGGGGAAAATCAATAATTTTGGTAAAATTCGTATGGTTATAAATTGAAACAATGGTCCTATCTTGCTCAAATTTGAGATTTAGAATTAAGAAGGTTTTGTCAACAGAATTTTAAAAAATTGATGGATGGCTCACTTTTATGCCTACAGGTTTATGAGATAGCCACTACTGGGGTAGCACATATTTTTTGTTTTAAAAGTTATTGGTTTAGTGGTTTCTAAATCAATTTAATGGATTTAGAACAATTTTATCCACAAATTTTTGATATTAGAAAAAAATATATTAATGCTTTCGAATGGTTCCAATCCCAAAATCAGAGACCTTCAGTTGCTTACTTTGGATAAGGTTGTGGCGATCTTATTCGGTGCACTACTAACAGATCAGATAAATATTAAAGATACCAAATATGAAGCAATTCAAACAATAATTTACTATTTTATCAAAAAACAAAATTTTGCATTTTCCTTATATTTAATGGGGGGATGCAAATCTACCCAATGACCTACATAAATTAGTATGTAGGTATTGACCGATATTTTTAAAGTAATACCTACATGTTTTTCATTTTTTAACAAATCTATAAACTACTTCAAAATTGTAGTAAACTCATGATCTTTTTGGGAGAATAAACAATTACCCCAGCTAACCGAGATCAGTTACTGCTAAATACCTATTCTACTCTTGTCATAAAATTCTGCGTTTCAATTTTTATTATTTTAAAGAGAACGTTATATTTCAGTTTTTGATGGTATATGCCGTGAAATTCATAGATTTTATCGGTAATTATGGTAGGTACATGCATAAAAAGCCATAGACATATTATAGTCATTTGAATTTCAGAAGTCAATAAAAAAGGTCTTTCTCAAGCTGAGGTAACTCAACCAGCATATATTCACCTAAGATGAATCTCTTGAATCGATTGGTATTTCGAAACTATGAGACACATATTGTTATTACTAATGATCTTCTTCGTGAACATGTTGTTGATCTGTAGTATCAAAGAAATCATCATAAGATTTTAATAAACTAATGAACTATTATTAATATTGGTAAGATGAGAAATAAATTTAATATTGGAATTTAAATAACCATTAATATTGAGAAAATTAGATATTTGGATTAAACTATTTAAATAACAAGTATTACCCAAATTATTTAAACTTTTTGGAGGATAGTGACAACAGGAAAAAAATTTAAAACAGAAGAATTAACATCTTTAACAGAAATGCTAACATCTGAATCAAAAGGAATAGTATTATGCAACAATTTGATAAAATCAGAATTAATATAAGTCTTAGATAATATATCATTAATAGATAAACTAGATTCAGACTTCATGCAAATATCAAAAGGATAAGTAATAGTATTAGAGATGGGTTTTGAAGTGTAATTAGCTAAATTAAATTGACACTAAATTCATATAAATCAGAATCATCAATAATATATTTAGTAATAATATTTTTATGTGTATACTATTACAAAACACACTAAATTTTCTTAATAGAAGTTTAGTGTTATTAACTCTGGTGCTTAATTTAATGTAAAGTGACTTGCCAGTTTTCTTCATAGTTCTGATGATATTTCACAAACCTTTTATAGAAACTTTCAGCTCTTCCAATGATCCTGATGCTTTCAGAGCTATTTTATCCATCATAATTGTCCAAACGTTCACAATTGGATTCAAATCTGGTGAGTTAACAGACCATGGGAGGAATTGTTATCAGTGAACCACTTCTGGCAGTTCTTTGCAATACATCAAGGAGTCTTGTTGGAATATGGTCTGTAGTTTCTCTTAAAGAATAATTGAATTAGATAAACATCAGCATTCACTCTTTCATTTTCTGCAATGAATTTAGATTATACCACTATGACACTTACTTGAGAAGCAGCCCCATACCATAATGGATAGAGAATGCTTATGGTAGGAAGAAAAGACCTTGCATTGTATCATTGTTCACTTGGATGTTAAACTGTAGTAGCATCTATGCAAAATTCTTCATGGCATTGATGCTACTAGAGTTCATCATCCAAGTGAACAATGATACATGCAAGATTAGTTCTTCCTATAATGAAGCATCCTCCAATTATGGTGTGGGACTGCTTCTTGAGTAAGGATCATTAGGGTATAAATGTCTTGCACAAATATCAGAATTGGATGCTGATGGTTATCTAATTATTCATTGAGGAAAACTTCAGACCATGACAATTCATGATTCCAGCATTTTCCAATAACACTCTGCTCCTTGCCATATGGTGAATAACTGTCAGAAGTGGTACATTAATAACATTGAACTCCTTCATTGGCCTGATAATTGACCAGATTTGAATCTGATTGAAAACATTTAGACAATTATGACAGATAAAGTAGCTCTGAAAGCATCAGGGTCATTGGAAGAGCTGAAAGTTTTTATAAAAGAGGTTTGTGTTAGAGAAATATTACCAGAACTATGTAGAAAACTGACATGTTCTATGACATCTAAATGATGTGCAGAACTAAAAGCCAATGGAGGTTGCACAAAATACTATCATTTAATTACTCAGATAGTGTCTACTTATTTCTTGAAATAGCATGTTATTTGTTGTAAAATATAATTAATGAAAACTGTTCTTGTTTTAATTCATTTCTTATGATTGTATTTCAAAATTTATAATTATCAATTTGGTGATAAAACAGATTACTGTCATATCATGAATCTGTTTGATGATGTAATTAAAGTGTTCATCACTAGCCAAAAAGGAATAACAATTGGTGCAAATATATGTTTCAGAAAGACCATTGAAATTAATAAAATCAATGTTTTTATTACTTATGATTTTAAGAAAAGCTTCATGAACATCTTGTTGATCTGTAGTATCAAAAAAAGTCATCATAAGATTTTAATAAAACTATTATTAATATTGGTAAGAAGAGAAATATATTCATTGTTTGTATTTATTTATTATTGATATTAAGAAAGTTTAATTTTGGATTAAATTATTTAAATAACAAGTATTATGTAAATAATTTTTATTGTATATATTTTTTCTGTCTATTCACATACCTACCCTTCTAAGTATGTATGTATTGGTATTATGACTAGTGGTTCAAAATACATTTATATTGCACCTAAATATTATTTAAAATCTAAGTTACAATAATGGATGTACTTCATTCTTTCTACCTATCCTTTTAAATAATATTTTTTTTTATTATCTTCAGATTTGTAAGTCACAATTTATGTGAAATGTGTATAAATATACTATTAATTTTCTACTCTATAATCCATATGTTAACAATAATATAACTGCTATTTCTCATTTTTTAAATATTTTCAGAGCTTATCAAAGTTGACAAAAAGCAATCAGCTTTAGAGGTGCTTTCTGATGTGATGAAATCAAAGAAACATAGAAATTGGCAAAAGATTCATGAGGACATAATGATGTTATTTGTTCGTCTTTGTGTTGAGTTAAAAAAGAGCGTTCAATTTAAAGAAGTTATTCATCAATATAAAAATATTGTTTTGCAGGTTAGTTGATTCAGTTCAGATTTTACATTTTACTATTTTAAATGATTGAAATAGGTTTTGATGATTTACATAGGCTGGACTTTAAATAGCTGCAAGGGAGAGGGGGGTCAAAAATAAACTGGGCTTAATTTAATTCTGAGTCAATTAAACCCACCCTTGTTGTTCTACCCCTTGAAATTGACTCGACGATGTCAACACTGTGTACTGTGTAAGAGGATTGCCGGGTTAGAAGTTGCTTGATCTGCTTATTTGTTAGAAGACGAGTCAGGCATGGCAGAAGCCACTTTGCTGCTTCTATTAGTAGGCTTGGTGTGTTTGGTAGCATTTTTCTTTCAATATTTAAATTACATTAAATAGAGTGTCTGCAGTTAACAATTTTTACATATTTTTGGAGTCTGTAATTTTGATTCATTGTCAGGTAAATCCTAAGACATTAGAAGATGTAGTTCGCCATTATTTGGACTTGGCTAAAACCAAGACAGAAGAGGCTAGACAAGAATCTGCACAATCTGTGACTGATGTTGATGACCTGGATGTCATACAAACACCGGAAAAGTGAGTGCTTATAAACAGCAGCTTCTATGATGTATATATACTTAAGATTGGCTTTAAAGGCCCCCCAAAAAGTTTAGCTCTTCCAAAATTTTAACATAGATGAAATTAAGTTGGTTGTTGTTTTAACTTGGTTTATCCCTAACTAGATGATCTGAGTAGGCAAGTATTTTTTGTACAGTGTAAAATATTTTTAAAGCAAATACTAAATGAATTTTTACATTATTGCCATTATTGTATACTATTTTGGATTAAGTTTCGCAAATTTAAAACGATGGTCTAATTATAATTTTGTTATTTGACGTGTCTAGTTTAAAATATTATATATAATAAATTATTTAATTTTTTCTTCTAGGTTGATATTGAGTGCTGTAACTGGGGAGGGACCACAAGATCGATCTGATCGAACAATTCTAACACCGTGGCTTAAATTTCTATGGGAATCCTATCGACAGTGTCTTGATTTACTGAGAAATAATTCGAAATTTGAACGTCTATATCACGAAGTGGCTGCACAAAGTATGGACATTTAAAATGTACTTTTTAATAATAGGACATAATACTGTATTTTCTTTCTAATTTGTTTTAGCCTATGAATTTTGTTTGAAGTATGGTCGAAAGACAGAATTTCGAAAGTTGTGTGATATTGTAAGTGTACTGAATCAATATCTTTTACACTTATTTAGTAGTACGCATCGCGTTCGAACAAGATAATGCTTATATATTCATTAAAGTGTGTCAGTTATGCAACCGCCATCTATGTCTTTATTTTAGCTTCGCCATCATCTTACCAAGTTCCAAAATCAAACAGCGAATAATGTACCGCCAAATCAATCTGGTGTTAACCTAAACAATCCAGAAACACAGGGATTTCATTTAGACACGCGTCTTAAACAACTGGATCATGCAATGGAACTAGAATTATATATGGTAAGTAATAAAATTGATGTTAAATGATCATCAGTTAGTCATCGCAAAATTCTCCTTTTTTCTTTACTTTAAAATTTAGGAAGCTTTCAAGGCAGTAGAAGATATTTGGAGTTTGGTTTCACTTTCCAAAAAGCCACCGAAACCGAGTTTGATGGCTAATTATTACAAAAAGACAGCTGTAGTGTTTCTGAAATCTGGTAGTCAACTTTTCCATGCCGCAGCATTGCATAAACTATTCTTGTTGATTCGTGAACAAAAGCGCAGTCTTAGTCAGGAAGAGCTTCAGTTTTTGGCTTCTAGAGTGCTGTGTGCCACTTTAGCCATTCCACTTACGACAGTACGTCAGAACACTGATACACTTTTGGAGTGTGGTGAAATTTCTTCTGTTGTGAAACAGAAAACATTGGCAAATTTGCTGGGTAAGTATTAGATAATTTACCATTTTAAAGAAGAATTTAGACATTTAAAACCAGATTTAAGAGTGTTTTTGCATAAATTAAAATGTATCTTTGTTGCAAATAAAAGGAAAGTGACTAAACTTAGAAAATGTCATTTTAATAACTTATGTAATGTGATTGAATTGTATTTCAATTTTGCAGGTATTGCCATACCACCAACACGTCAAAGTTTGGTTCGTGATTTGGTGCGGCACAATATACCAGCTTTGGTGTTTCCAGAGTTGGGCAAGCTTTATCAGTATGTCGATGTCGATTTCCATCCTCTCAAGATAGCTGAGCGAACTGCACCTGCAATGACCTTCATCAAAGAAAATGAAGATCTTGCGATTTATTCTGATTTGTTGGAACATGTTTTGATTTCTAAAACTATCCTACAAGTGGCTCAGGTACTTCATAGCACTGATAACTTTAAAAAAATATTTTAGGCGACACTCGTTCTAGTTTAGAAATTTTGTTTGCTTGGTGGAGATAAAACAAATTTTAGATCACACCTAAAAATGACCTTATTTTAGTATTGCAATGGAGAAAACAGAGATAACCATTTGTTCACAGACTGACTTTCTTTTGATAACGTCATTATTTTAATGTCATTGAGTTACAATCTTGTGCAAATAGTGTTGAAATACAACCTGGTCATTACATTCCATCTGCACTGAAAAAATTCAAAAGGAGTTTATTATTATGTAAACTAAGATCATATCGTCTTGTTCTAGAAAATAAGTTCATTTTGTTTTTATTATTAGGTTTACCAATCGATGGGATTTCCTC
This sequence comes from Parotoplana pacifica, assembly GCA_034780595.1. Classification (NCBI taxonomy): domain Eukaryota; kingdom Metazoa; phylum Platyhelminthes; order Proseriata; family Otoplanidae; genus Parotoplana; species Parotoplana pacifica. The sequence goes on from JAUYWI010085753.1 coordinate 9,169, forward strand.
AGTTCTGCCAACTTTGTCCATATGCGGATACTTTACGTCTTGAGCGCACTTTAGTGACTCTTATTCGTAACTTGGAATTGCCAATTCGGTTGGATCACAGACGTGATGCCCTCTTATTCCACGCGTATTCGGATTTAGGAATTTCTCAACGCGAAAACAGTCCATTAGCAGGAAGTGGTGGAGGGCCCGAACAGCTGGCAAGTCAGATGGTCACTCTCTGCCAGTCACTTCAGAAGGTTTTGGAAATCATAAAACCGCCAGAGGATTCTCAAGTTGCTGAGTGTCGTCGCTACACGGTGCAAGCATATCGTAATTCGGCTCAAGCGACACATGCTAAGAACTTACAACGTAAGGTTATTATTGAAGCAAGAAAGGAGGCACTAGAGCGCATGGCTGAAGAGAAAGAAATGGTAAGATATGTATAATATCTGTTTAGCATAGAGTAAATATTCTTTCGAAATACGCTAGTACTTTTATAGGGTTCCATACTCTTATAAAAAGGTCTTGAATTTGTGATGAAAGGCGTCTGAAATTAGTCATTGGTTTTAATGTTTGATGCTACTTATTAAAGACCAAAAGTGTGTTAGCTTAAACCCTAAAATATGTTAAATCATTTTTGGATGTTAGCTCTCACTATATGAATCTGTTTTTAGATATATAATTGTTTAAAATATTAGAGCAAAAATTTTATAATTGCAATTTGTGGAAATTACCTACTTGTGTTAGATGTCCAATGTCCCCAACTTTTCCTTTTTTGGCCCATTTTTAACTATCCTATAATGTCCATTAGGCAAGGCTGAGCTTTGGGGCTAACTGTCAATTTCCATTGGCTTAGATTTATGTGTTATTATAAATGACATTACCTATTTATGTTTAGCTGACATATTTTGATACATGGGATAGAGGATTGAAATAATGTGATCCTTGTTATTATTTTGTCTTGGTAGGAAGAGGAAAGCAAACGAGCTTTAGAGCTTCGAAAGCAATCCCAATTGGAGGAGAGTAGACTTGCTCAGGAAGCAGATGAGCGAGAGCGTCAGCGCATGGAGGACGAGAAGCAACGATTGAAACAAAAGATTAATAAAGAGCGTTACAATATCATGAAAGCTACAGATGTTGGAGCTAAAGCTTTGGAGAATTTCACTGAAGAACAAGTTGCTGAATTGGATCCAGTTGAGCTTTTCCAATTGCAAGTAAGTGGTTTCTTGAATTTTGGTTTAATAGTTTTAGCTGTTGAACAAGTTCACGGATAATTCCCAAAAGCCCACAATTAGAGTTTTTCAATTCCGTATTGGGAGAAAGTTGGAAATTTAGTTTCGCCAGACAAATGTTCGCTTATCTGTTTGTTTTACTTTAGATTTATGTTTAGGTAGTTTGATTTATCAAGGTTTTCTGTAATTTTACAAAAATATTAATTTTCAGCTTCGTCAGGCGGCCAAACAAGCTCAGGAAACTCAAGAACGTGCGCGTGCACAAGAGAGGAAATTTGACTATCTGACAAGGGCCATGCGACTGGAGGAGATGGGACTGTGGACTAAGGCTTATGAAGATGAACGCCAGGTCGCTATAAAGCGCCATGCTCATCACGAGGTCGAGAAAGTTGAATTAAGCAAAAATGAGCATGCAAGACAACTTGCAGACAAAGATAGACTCAGCCGTCTGAAAACAGATGTTCAGGTACAGTTTAGTATCTACTCTGGACTAGTTTTTGACACTAGTTACATAAATCTGTCAATATGTCGATATTTTATATATATCTTGAATGTATTACAAAGGACAATGTTTTAGGTAAAATTAGATTTTCGTAATATTTTAAGTTTTATCTAATTTAAAAACATTTTCCATACTTTGAAATTGACAGCCAGTAAAAGCTAATGTTCAAATAAATTTTACTGTTCAACTTTTAGTAGTAAGTTGCTGTCGTGGATTTCTTAATTTTAATTTATTTCTATATTGGACGGCTAGTTTATAATAGGATTTTCTGTGAATTTTAGATACTGATGAAGAAACTAAATGAAAAACGTGATGCAAATCACCAGGACAAGATCAAGGAATTTGAGACCATGAAAAAGAACAAAAAACAAGAAAGACTAGATGAACGTAAACGTATCCGCAAAGAGGAACGTAAAGCGGTTTATTTGAAAGAGAAACAGGAGCGATTGGAACGTGGTAATTATCATTTTATTGTAATGTACATATAATTCAGTCAACTTTCGTATTTTTAAAGACAAATCAATTTCTTCATATTTCAAGAACAGTCATGTTATATTTATTACTTTGATATTTTTTGTTTAGAGGAAGAAGAAAAGAGAAAAGCGGCGGAGGCTGCAGAAGCGATTCGGTGAGTTTCTCGCACTACAGTAGAAAAATGTCTTACCTTTTCTATAATGATCGAATTCCGCATAATATCGGATTTGCCTATATCGTTTTTTTCATGTCCCCATAATGTATAATTAATGTGTTTATATCGGATTTCCATTCATTTATTCCAGAAATTATTGTTATATGGTCACTTTGCTGATATTGCTATCTTATTCAATCACCAAGAAATTGACTTTTAATCATGCATCTTATGTCTACATCAATTATTCGTTATGTAATAATATTAATATTCTGCCTTTAACCCATTATATCTCCCTCGATTATTTTTACGTTTCACATTCACTACATTAGAAAAAACAAACCCTTTGAATATTGATTATTTGTATTTCTCAGGAGAACAAAAATGAACGAGACGATGCTTCAGTTATTTTCTTCTCATTCAGACTTTATGTTATCCTTTTTTTATTATTATATCTGTAACGATAAAATGCATTTTGGGTACAATATGTATAATATACATTGTACCTATAATACATTTATATATTGCTAACCAACCCTCCTATTTGTTGCTACCTGTTGTTTTCTGAAATAGGCTAACTGCATGATTGAGAATCCTCTTTAATCCCAGTATGATCTACATTACACATATTCCCATGTTTTCTTAAATTTTACAGATTAAAACAATATTTTAATTAAATTAACCTATATCGGATTTATTTTCTTGGATTATGGAAATCCGATATAGGCGATTTCTACTGTACTTCTAAGATATAGGTCATCGATTTAAAATTAGCATTATACACAATATTTTAATGATCGTTTTTATCACAGTTATTACTTTATGTATAATTTATAGCTCTATGATGCATGCATAATCTATGGTTTGACTAAATTGTGTTTCAGATTAGAAAAAGAATCCCAAAAATTTCGACCAAGTGCTCTGTGAGTTGTGTTTGTGTTTGTGCTTGTGCTTGAGTTGATTTTAATTAGTACGTGCAACTAACTTTATTATTCATATATAACTGACTTATAGACGCGATCGCGATAACGCATCAACAGGTCGCGGTGAGGATAAGGAAGGTGGTTCTTGGAGAGGAGCTAAAGAATCCGATTCCAGAAGAGCCCCAGCTGAGTAAGTTTTTTTTGGTTAGATTAATTGTGTTTGATACTGCTACTTTACTGCTAAATTAAAGAATTAAGTTTATGTATGTACATTGAGTAAATTGTGTTAATGATAATTTTATTATTATGTTCTAGTCGAGCTGAACCTAGCTCCCAACCCTGGAAACCGTCGTTTACAGATAAGAAGGCAACAGAGTTAGTATTATTTTGATTTTATATTGAATATTTTTCTGGAGACCCTACATTGTTCAGTAGAATGCTTAATTTTGTCATAGAGCTATGGTGTTCCACAACACCATTCTATCATTTTATAAATCATGTTTTATGTCACAAAAATAATTTTTAACAATACAATACACTGCGCAATATATTTTGAATAATTTAGGAGTAATACTTCTTCATTTTGTCATATAATAGGCAATTTGAGGTTCTTGATATCAAATTGATTTACTATTAATCCCTCCCTCATCGTCATGCTAAAAATAGATTCATCGATAGGAAAAAACGAGCTAGTGGACAAAATTATAGTTTGTCCTATTGTCATCAAATTTGGTGTGTAGGTTCCTTAGGCACTCAGTAACACAAATCGAAGATGAAAAAGTGTTTTAAAAGATTTATTATCGGTTTTGGGGGGGCAAAATCACTTAAATAGCTCAGTAAAATCCAAACGAAACTTTTTATCTTTCTAAAATTTGAGATAGATAAACTGGACAATAGAAGAGCAGAATTTGGTTAAAAACACCTCAAATTACCATACATTACGACTTTCTTCAAGTTAAATTATAAAAAGTGATTTTAAAAAAAATTAAAATATACACACAAAACTAATATTGTACTCAGTGATATTGAGCATTGACACTACAGGTTGGAGAGGACATCTTCGTTCTTGTGTAATGCTATGAACAACTTCACTATTCAGATCATAGATAGAAGCTTTTTTATAAAATATAAAACTCGCCATTAAACAAAAAACTTTTAATCAATTTTCTAGTATTTCTTTTTAATTTATTAGACTACTATGTATTATAAGTTATATTACTTGTTACTTATGTACGTCAGTGCAGCCTAAATGCTAAATGGATATGTTATACATATATTTTCTTATACTAAATTGTAAAAGTTGAAAAATATTAGAGTAGTTTTGTATTGTGGACACTACATGAAAGTGGTCAGAAAATATCTAAATGTAGATATGCAGAAAATGAAGTATGCATTAGCGGATATGAGCAAAAAGGAACCTGTACATACTAAATACAGTCACCTAACATAGAATAATTGGATAGACTACATGTGAAGAAGTAACCTATTGAAAACAACAAACGAAGGGAGATTTCTAAAAAAGAAGCTTACACAATATAGAACTATGTAGAAAGTGGAATGCAGAAGTTAGAAAATGTTTATTAAAATTTTATAAAAATGGATAACAATTTGTGATCAAAATTGAAAATCCTTGTGCTACATCAGCTGTTATTATTGAACTTGCCATCTAACTTTTATTTTTACCAATCAAAGAAATACAAAATGTACATGGAAATACTAAAAAGGATAGTCCTTGCAGCAGTAAATATTGATATGTTTTTCAAAAGAAGAAAAAAATAAGGTAACGTTATTCTGAATTTCAAATAAATTGGAGAATATCTTCTGTATTTTATTTATTGAAAATGGTTTTCTTTACTGTTCATATTTAAACTATTGTAAAAGAAAGCTATGTAATAAAGACCAAAAAAGTAGTTTGTTTTCTTACCGACAGTGCTTAATGATCGAAGCCACATCGTTTCCTTTTATTACAACATATTCTATTTGCTGACAAGAAAAATTGTCATTGATTTTTTGTCTTTGTAGAGATGGTGGTACGGCTCCATCTTCTGGTGTATGGCGTCCAAGAGTCTTACAAGATAGAGATCGCGGATTGGGGTAAGTTTTATTGTAGCTCGCTGTGTTGTTTATAATTTGTATTGTAACCTCAATTTTATGTGCAACAATTACCTACTTTAGCTATCAGTTAGATTTTTATGCTACATAAGTGTAAATTTCTAGGGCGGCTGTTTCTACCCTTGGTAGACTGTCGGGGGGGGGGGGTCCACCACCATCTAAACTGATTTGGCACACACCTGCTCCGTGACAAATGAGAGGAAAATTCCCAATTAGCACAATTTAAAAATCAATACTCTGCCTTAGCTGCTCGCTTTATGACATTTTCTAGTTTGTATACTTCCCAACGTCCGATTAAGCTGAAATTTGGCGTACATGTTCTTTGAATAAATGAAAGATTTGAATTGGCACGTTTCCAAGATATTGATTTTTTAGCCAAAATTTCAAAAATGCTTCTAAAAGAACACAACCATCCTATTTAGCATATAGACTTCAAGAGTCATTAGAAATAATGTATTAGAAAATTGAATTCCTCGCATATCTGGTTCCTGGTGGTATACAAAAGATGTTTTAAGTGGTGATTTAGAATGGTTGGTTTATATTACAGTTTCTAGCTAATTTAGTGGCTTTGGATTTGAGAAAATCGATTTTTGGTGTGTTGACCGGGTCCAGTATCAAATACAGTAGACCTCAATTCTTAACTTCAGATAAAGCTACTGGCAGTTTTACATGGTACAATAATCACATGCCAAATATGAAGAAATATTTTATTAAGAAAATAGTTTTTATATGAGTATTTTTTACACAAAAAAATCATAACCTTTTTGGATCGATATTTTTTGATAAAATTTTTAGCAATGGTTCATCTGCCAGGCAACAGTTCTCTGAAGTTAAAAAAGAAAATATATTCAAAGCGTATATTTAATCACAAAAATAAAATTTTCAAAAAATTAGCTCTCCCCTGTTAAAAAGTCAATACTTTTAACAGCTTGAAGCTATGTTTACCGTAAATCTCCCAGATATCAATCAATTTAGTCTTTTTATTTTACATTAATTTTTGTAGAAGGTACATTTGGTCGTCCCGTGACCAAAAGAGGGTCAGACGAAAAAACATTAGAAGATCCATAAGAGAATTTCGTGAACCGATTCCAAATTCCATTCAAATCGGTTAAGATGTTTTCGCGCAATCTGAGAATATGTGCTATGGGGGGGAGGGTGGTGGTAACCTCCGATGTCAAATTTCAGGCATTAATTATACTACTGGTTTTCGAAGTCCCAAATTATAGTACGTTGGAATATGCAAACTAGAAAATGTCAAATTGTTTTACTTTATGGTGTTATATAAGAACTTTAATTTTTCTTTATTATAAGCATCATCGTTTGACAGAGGGCCAAACGTATGTACCTCAGCCCAATTGGCCTATCTTGTGAATATTAAAAGTCTAGGGGAGGGTTGACCTGATTAAAAGGATTGAAGACAACTCAAACAGCCTAGCATTATAAGCAACATTATGTACCTTAATGAACTAATGTCCTGTTAAATTTTAGATCCCGTGACGAACCAGTGCGTAGAGGAGACAGAATGGACGACAGAAGACCAGAGTATGTTGATTAACTTTTATTATGAATATAATGTGATGGGGTTTTCACACTTCTGATTGAAAAACATTTTGTTGTTCACACCTATAAGAGAAAGTTTTAAAAATGTACGAATTGGTACCTAATGGATGATCAAAGCGCAGAAAAGAACGGAAACAAGATTTTATATATGTTTTGTATATTTGATATAGTTACTGTTAATTAACAGATAGGTAGATCAATACATACATTAAAAAAGTTTAATAATATTTCTGATGTTATTGAAATAAAAGTATACTAATTTCAGTGGATATATAGTTACATTAAAAATAGAACAATAAAACCATGACTTCAACTTGAATCTAGCATATTTGTAAATAAATATCTTTTTTCACACGTTATGTATGCATTGATCTACCTATCTGTTAATTAACATTAACCATATCAAATATATAAAACATAAAAATCTTCTTTCCGTCCTTTTTTTAGCTTTGATCGTCCATTAGGTACCAATGCATGCATTTCCTTTAAAACATTGTTTTTTACTTTCTCTTTTGCGTTGTTTTTTTAAAGAAAATAATATATCGTTTTCATTTATGTTGATTTAGAAGGTCGTTTTTATTTTTAGAAATACTTATTAACTATTGCTAAGAACATAAACATTCGTCCAGTTTACAGAATATAATGAAGATGAGATGAGACAATTTAAAATACAATCAAAATATTGACGTGCTAATTAAAAACACTCGTTTGAGGTCTTTCTATGAGTAGTTCCATAGAGATATTGCATTTCTATGGTAGCTTGGACATAATCCACAGACGACTAGAAATTCTCTCTGCTGTCTGAATGAAAAATCGGGTCGCTTTAAACAAATGAATGAATTTTTTGACATCAAAATTGTTTTGATGTGACCTTCCAGGTCACATGATGGCCCTTTAAAAATGAAGATGATTCTAAATTACCAAAGTGTACTTTTACAACAAACTCATTCTCAAGCAAAAGTATTTTTGTAATAAAATTTGGTAGATAAACTATACTCCACTGTTTAATTATATTCCTTTTTTTAATATTGATTTGTTTCAAATTTGTGGAGGTTACTCAGTACTTCCTATATTGCTAACAACTGTAGAAAATTTGATTAAGAATATTACTACAAAAAGATGAACATTTTTAGTAGAAAATTACCCATATATTAAAATCCTATATAGGAAAACTAGACAATTAAATTTCCTAATACAATATGACTCGTTCATTGGAATGCCACAATATTTGGCACATCTATTCTTTATCTGATAATGTGTGCCAAGTAAAATTCTTAGTTTTATTTAAAGTCAGAAATTGGGGTTTGCCGGTTTTGGTACTGGACCCAGTCAATGCATTGAAAATCAACTTTACTGATATTCAAATTTAGGGTCGGAAATCATTCCAAAGCCACTATATATGACCTAGAAACTAATAATAAGTTATTTATTTGTGAATAAATTGATGTTCTAAAAATCTATTTTTACATACCTTCTCAATATGCTTCATCCATAGACCAGCAACCATAAAATTGAGGCATCCACGTTTCTCATACCTCCCTAATTTTCCCAATTTTAAATCTCTAATTTGAGCAAGATAGGATGTTTGTAGCTATTTAAGTGATTTTAGTCCAAAATCTATAATCAATACTTTTGAAAAATGGATTTGTGTTTCTGAGTGCCTAGTGAACCTACACACCAAATTTGAAACACATTGGACAAACTTTATTTTTTGGATCAGGATGAAGTCATCGGTCTCTAACTCGGCACCTTTACCGTTTTTAAAAAAAATCTCCAAGGTACCTATGTGCCAAATTTCAGCCCAATTCACCACAGGAAGTATGAAATCCTAGAAGGGGGAATGGCCACTCCAACATTTATCCACAGACTATGTAAAAAATATTAAAAACTGACATTTTTGATGGGGGAGTGTGTATTTTGATTATACCATATGAAATCTGATAGCAGATTTTTATTCATTACCCAAAACTTAGTCCTAGATAGCGAATTTCATTAAAATCTATGAATTTTTAGACTTTAAAATTAGCGTTCATGTACTTGGAAGGGGGTCACCCACTTTGTCAAGGAAAATAACAATGGTGCTTGATAAAATGGTCGAAAGACAGCTCTACAATGTAATTGCTAATTGATGATGATTATCCCTATAATAGTAAAGCAAATTTTTCATTTTGTCTAAATAAAAAAATAGAAATTAGCTTACAAGGTCTCTATTTCTCAAATATATTCCATGAAACAACTAAAGTGATACCCTTATTTTCACCATTTGTAGTATAGACCAAACCCCCTTTCTGTTGAAAATTGTATTTAAATAGAAGATGTTACTTTGAGTTATGACCTTCCAAAAGCTAGTTTGTGCCCCACGATTTCATCCCACCTCATAAACATTTTGTTTCTATTAAATTCGATTCGATATTGTATATAGCTTAAGTCCGCAGCCAACTCCATAGAGATTTAAATAAAATCATATTTGTATGGTCAAGTCAGAAAACCGCAAAATTAACATAGTATCAGCGGTAAGAAATGTTGTAGCCAAGCAAATAAATCGGTGCTTTAGTTTTGTATTTCTGGTATTTTATTAATAGTCAGGCTGTGCTCCTCTATATGTTCATCAAATTAAAGAATCCGATAGGTTTCGATAATCTACTGATCTAAAAGGCTTGTTCTAATTTGGTGCGTATTTCAGGCCTTCTGGGTCAACTCCCTGGAGACGTGGGGGAGGACGATCTGGATATATGGAGTGAGTTTCCGTCGGAATCAAACAAGATGCTCATTCGTTTACTTATTTGTAATGTGACTTTTCATGTTCCTTTTATATCTAATTTTATTACATTTCTATATATGTAGATTAATTGTTTGATGAATCAGTCATGAAATAGATTTCCTTATTCTTTTAATACTAAATTACTATATTTTCTTCAGCCTACATATTTTTGGTATATCTCTTTCTGGCAATGCATGTTTGCATAAATGGGCATCTTGTTCCTTTACTAGCCATATTCTAAAAATTGAACTACTCGATATTGCTACATAGTTATTCATCATTTCTGGTGTGTACTATCCAATGTGAGGTGTCTACTATTTACTTACCACCAATATTTGCATGACAAAATACCATGAATGGTCATGGCAACTGATTAATTTGAGTAATTATATGTATTATGATTTGCTTTTTATAATAGTAGATATTATTTTACTATTTGTATACTTCTACGTGTATATTGTAACTGTGGTTTTGCAGCTGATGTATTTAAATACGGAAACAATTTTTGTGTTCATCTATTTTGTGTAGTTTAATTGTTTTTTAGCTACATTATATGCCTATTATTAAATATACTTGTAGTATTTAATTCAAAGAGTTTATATTAAAATAATTTTAGATGGAGCCTGGACGATGACATATCATCATTTACTTATAACAAGAATATTTTTTTCTATTAATTGTTTTCATTTATTTTGATTTAGAAAGCCATTTTTTAGAAATATGTACCCGTGTAGGTACTTAAATGCCTATTGCCTGTACTGTATGAGGCCATTTAAGACAATGATATTGATGTGGTTAATTAAAGACATCACTGTGAAAATCCTAGACAGTTGTTTGCGTTGTTTTTCCAGAATCATCGTTTTGTTAGTTCGAAGGTACAATATTAAAGCAAAATAGTTAAATGTTGTACCTATGTACATTCAACTTTTAACATGAGTGCAACCAATAGATAAAATTAGGAAAGGAAATGAAAGCACCTCCAGAAAGGCAGCTCTACAAAGTAATTGCTAATTAATGGTGATTGTCCCTATAGAAAACTATAGTTTTTGTTTCTTCTGAATAAAAAATAGGATTAACCCAAAAGGTCAATATTTTCCCTGTGGGATGGGTATATCTGATATTAAAACAAGTGTCAATAATGTGATATTCATTTTGTGTGTGGATTTAACTTAGAATCGGTTCTATGGAGATACATATCAAGTAGAATAAAGCTTATTGTTGACAATGAGAAATTCTTAGTAGATATTCATACAATTTATTATATATTTCCGAGTAAGTCCAATAGTAACTTAAATTTATAAACTGTTAATTGAAAATTATTTCACGTAAATTCACTTTTAGAATTCATTACTTTTGACTGTACTCTGCGTTCCTCTTAAATGGCAATTAATTATCTGAATTTTAGACGGTCTGATGATGATCGTGGCGGTCGATTTGAGCGAGGTGGTGGGCGCCTCGATCGTGACTCCGATGACAGACCAAAACCTGGTGGTCGATTTGAACGTGATGATCGCGATGATCGGCCAAGGGGTGGCCGGTTCGAACGTGAAGACCGTGACGATCGTCCCAGGACTGGCCGATTCGAACGTGATGAACGTGACGATCGTCCCAAGGCTGGCCGATTCGAACGTGATGATCGCGATGATCGTCCAAGGGCTGGTGGCAGGTTTGATCGCGATTCTCCTAGGTCTGGTGGACGGTTTGATCGCGACGGTGACGACAGACCCAAAGGTAGATTTGATCGCGACCAAGAAGATAGGGGTGGGAGATTTGAGTGAGTATGGATTCTTTTTATATATTCACATGTTTATAGTGTTTCGCTTTTGCTATATCTACTTTTAGAAGTAGTTAGTTGATTCAAGTTTTTGCCCCAACCAACTTCACTCCATCTTTACATCTTTATCCAGCATCAGTGCTTTAATCTCATTACTTGGTTCTATTCCTGCGTCTATATTCAGAATATCGACGATTATGTATCCATTCCTAACAAGAAATTATTTTAATTGTTTTCCGTACATGTATGAAATATAATTAAAATAAAAAGATTAGAACATCTGATGATATGTTATGCGGTTATGCTGTATTTTGGACTACTAATATGCAGAGTGAATCTTTACTGCAGCAAACATACGAAATATATTAAAAATCTGTCAAAAGAAGTGTAAAATTATGGCTTCAATAAGCGAAAAATCAAAAACGTAAAACAATCCAGTCAGAAATGAAAAAGTTATTTACAATGCATAACAATAACAAAAAATATGGTACGTGACTTAGGAATTAGGATGCTCATTTTTATAGATACTATTGTATTTTTAATTTATATTTATAGTCGTGGCGGCGGCGAAGATTTGTGGAGGCGACAAGGTCCGCCACGTGAAGATAGAGAGTAAGTTGTTGTTATTGCTGCAAGTCAGGACTGGTACAGCTCAAGAGGGGTGGAATTAATGTTAAAACCAAGTTACTCCATTCCTTGTCTTAGTTAAAAACAAACTCAAGGGGTGATCAATGCCATTTAACTTAGACGGCCCATTCTATCACAGCTCAGTGATGCTTTCTCCCAAACCAGCGCACATCATAGTTGAGCAGAGGAGAGGAACACTGTTAAAGCCTCACAGAATACTTTCTGGTCAGGCTTGCCTGTAGTTGGGATGACCAGACTCAGTATGATAAAGCAGGGAACCCCAGTTTGACGTCCTGAAAACAAAAGCATACTGCCACCAAGCCTACATGCTATCATACAACATTTGATTTAGCCTTAAGATTTAATCTAAACACATAGAATGTAAAGATGACTTTATCATGCATTCGTAGCGTTACATCTACAGTTTGACCAGTACTTAAGGAAAACTATAAAGTGCTTCTTCAACATAATTCCTTGTTATATTTCAGTCGCAGAGATGACCGTGGTGGTCGACTTGATGACAGAGGAGGTCGTGGCCAACCAGAGTAAGTTTTTTTAAACATAGCTGTGTCACTTGCTGTCCAGGAGGGTCAGAAGATATTATAAAAAATAAATGATAGATTTTCTTTTGATTTCATAACTCATATTTTTATAATAAGCTTTTATAGTTTATCCTCGAGTAATGATGTATCAAACAATTTTATCAATAGTTGACCGCCATCTATGGCAAAATAATAATTAGTCCAAAATTAATGACCATACTGACTTTATGGAAAATATGATATCATTCCATTTTTAAATAAAATGTCAATATTAAGTTTTGGCTTCTATTAAACACTAAAGTAGGACATTTTGTATCTTACTACAAACATAAAATGCCTTAAAATCACTTACTGGAACAATCATTACAGGCGATCCGAAGGTGGTTGGCGTAGTGGACGAAGTACTCGAGATGATGATACTCCTCGTAGGTCTACTAGAGAACCACTACGAAATGAGAAAAAGGAAGAGCGTAAGTCCAGTTTCTTTGTTTCTACTTTCAAACTCAGTGAGCGAAAAAATATTACTCTGTAACTTCTATGATATATTTTTGAAAATTTATTAACTTAGACATTGTGGAATGCATTCTTATTATGGCTGAAATCTTAGATAGGAAATATTATCTTGTTCACTTATATGCTATTTAAGCGTAGCATAAAACGTTTACGCTCACTCGAATTGTCTTCCTTGCTCACTGAAATTTGAATGCTAACTTGGCCTTCGGCCGTGTGAGCAAAAACTAGTCAATTCTCGTAGCCTAATTAATATACTATTTGTCTATTACATTAAATATCTTTTTGAAAAATAGTCATTTATTTTTATGACAAACAAATAGTTAACCCCCTTTTTGGAGGGGGTTTTACCCTGTAATATTTTGGGTTATGAGCTACAGAATTTTATAATGTATTATTTAGTTATGTTGAAATATATTTCTTTGTTTTAGAAGACGAAGATACTGATGACGGTTGGATGACAGTTAACAAAAAACGTTAATTATTATTTAGTATGTTATGTAATTCTGCAAAATGACACTTACAATCATGTGTAAGGACTGCCATTATATTCCCAATAGTTTCTTCCATCAAGAATACTTTAAAAGTAATTTATACATGTAAATGGCCAAGTAATTTTGGAAAGTAATATCTTTCTTCATAATTACTCTATAATATTAGATAAGGTATACAGTAAAACCCCGCTATAACGAACCCCGATATAAGGAAAACCCCGATTTAACGAAATAATTGAGAAGTCCCAAGTAAATCTGTATTATTTTAAACCCCGATATAACGAAGCAATTTTTACAGTCCCCTAAATTTCGTTATAGCGGGGTTCTACTGTATATAGGAGGCCCGGATTACTTTGTAACCGTTCAGTTGTCCAATAATTCATTTTGTTAACCAAACGTTAACTGTTATAAAAGCTTATTACATATGGCAATAAAATTTATTCTTGTTTTTGTTGATTGTGTATTTGAAATATTGACTTATAAAGCACTGATTAATTATTGAAACTTGTTTGTTTTTTAGTCTAAAATCCCAGTTGTTAAAATTTCCCTTAACCCTCGCCAGTCCAAGAAATCACCCCAACGAAAAATTGCGATAATTTTTTTATTTATTATTATAACTTAAAATCCTCTCGTGACTTTGATTTTTTTGAAGGTTTACATAACTGGTGAGAATTTTGTAAAACAATTCCAATCCGCTACGCAACAGAATAATATTTGTCGAATGTAGTAAGATGTTAATTGTAGGTAACTGAGAAAACATCACGCAATGTACAACTTACAATAACAATGACACTGTGCAGTTTCTTATACAAGGTATTAGGAATCTCACGTACATTGGCACATTGATGAAGAACAAGAGAGAGTTGCCACCATTACTCCATATGCCCATCCCCCTTCAGGAGACTCAATTCGTTTTTGGCGGCCCTGACAAACGCGTTACTCTGTGTGCCTATTCGGCAAAACCAAATAAGGTTGTCCATATGATATCCTCCACCCACCACGACAAGCAAATTGT